>KN892080.1:23839-34837 GCA_000934455.1 Apostichopus parvimensis
TAATATGCCTTACCAATGTGAAGTTGGAGTAGTAGGTATATAGATGTGATGTAATGTGCCTTACCAATGTGAAGTTAGAGTAGTAGGTATATAGATGTGATGTAATATGCCTACCAACGGAAGTTGGAGTAGTAGGTTCTTTTTCTTTTCATATTAGACAATAGTATTCTATTTCCTACCATATTTCGTCTTGGACCTAGTTGGGTATTCCACATGAATGCCAGTTTTTCTTTGTGCTTAACAGGATGCAAGTTAGCTGATAATACTCTTAGATCGAGAATTTCTCATAAGAAGAAGTTGGACGGAGGGGTATTGGGGAGGGGGGTGGGTGGGGGGAGAGCGGCAGCAGACAAGTATTGGTAAATACCAAAACTACTTCCAAAATATCAGTGCATAAGAAAACTTTGGTAGAAAGTAAAGAATTCAAATGCATGAATTTTGGTAACGTTTTTCCATTGTGTACCTCCTTTTGAGAGAAAACGATATGTTTAGTGTCATAGTGAATCTCAGAAAGTAAATTAAATTCATAATTTAGCAGCAATATATCCAATATTATTTTTCACTGTATCCTTGAAAGCTATTATCATTTCTCATTCACAGCCTTCTATTTATGACACCATTTGCCTGTTCCATATTTCCACAAAAATGGTAAGTTTGGCTGAATTTTTTTGACAGTTTTATCAAAAAAGTTGAAAGTTAACAAAAGTTATGTCATGTGTTAAACATATTTAGTCAGGCTGGACAACTCCAAGAGTGACAATCCAAGATGTTTCCCTTTCTAAAAAACCAAAACTTCAAATTCTTGCTGATATCTTTTTAGGTCTTAAAGTTTACTTCTCTTTTGTAAAGATAATTGCTGTTTTACAGAATTACTTGTAAGCTGTACTGTTTTTTTTCTTTCGTGTGAATTTTTTTTAGTATCTCAACAAAAGTTATTAGTTAAGTACCGACTGTAATGTCTCATATTCCTTAATAGATTAATTTATCACTTTCTGTCTTCTTTGTTGTCTATATGCCAATAACATCATGTGAGGAATTAATCGTTTGTAAAATATTTCATAAAATATATTGACTTTATGTTTAGTTTGTGTGATTAGTTTTATAAATGGAGCAATCTTCACTGGAAGGGTGGGGGGGGGGTGGGTGGTTGAAGATCCATGTGGCAGTCTGAAGTTTTTACTCTTCTGGAACATTTCAACTTCAGTTTAAAAAGACCATTTTGAAATTTGATATCATATATTTCATTTTTCTCCAACTATAAAGTTGCAGATATAGTAAAGTACTTCTTATTTGCTGGACTTTGGACCAGACTAAGACATTTTCTTTCTGTTTTTATTCTTGCTACGTACAGTTCAATAGCTGTCAGCAAATTGGAGCCAGAACTCCAGGACAAGGTACAGGAATTGTATGGAGATTCGCTGGAGTTTGTTTACTTCAATAAAGGTTTATAATGATTTTGACTTTTCCAGGTCTGGATCTTATTATTATAATTATTTCGCTAATATTGTGTGCTGAGTCCCTGGAAGAGCCTGAGTATAACACCTGTGGGGTCAAGATACCCGATCTATAAACTTGCTTGTTTTGCTGGTAACACTGTCTCGAAACAACGAATTACAGTTGGAGAGAGTGGTGCTATGTCATTGTTCACCTACGGTCAAAATATTTAAACTTTGGGTAAATCTGTTAATTTTTGGATCCGGTCTTTGTCACGTTTGATTCTCCCCGTTACACTCACCGTAGCAAGACAGTTACTGTTTGATAAACTTTGCTTGTGTGAGAAGGTAGTAAGGCTAGGTAAATGTGGCTGAGCAGAGAGGTGTACGTGACTATGGGTGGGTATCTTACCATTTTTGGACCTTAGAGGATCCTCGTCAGAAGGGAGACTTGGAGTAAACATATAGAAAATATAATTTAAGGGGATTCCAGTGGCTAATGCTAATTGCTTTAAAAGATTGCTGGAATTGTTATAATTATGTCAAAACTAAATTCTAGTTGCATTTTACATAGGGTAGATATGAATATTTGAAAATTTTGTAAATGTAAATTTTTTGAAAATATTGTATTTACATGAATGCATCTGGCAACAGTAGGTTGAATGATGCAGTCATGGCAACTGATCTGAAAAAAAAGGTTTTTTTTCCTGCATAATGTGTTAAATCATTATCTACAGAGGAAAATAATGTTTCTATAAAGCAAGTTTTATTTTGATGAAGATCGTAGTAGAGAGAATACTGACAGCTAAGCGACATTCCAAAGTCATGACATTTCAAGAAAATAAGAAAATTATTAATAGGAAAGTATGCTGTCCTAAGATCATCTGCCATGATGACATCACAGACCACCCGCTGGGATCCAGTTCTTGGAGAAAGGGAGGGATTAGCCCGTCAAAATATCTTACATTCCGATCAAACAAATCTTGGATTAGGGACAAGAACGAACGTGTTAAAATACTGAGATGGGCTTCATCTGGCACTGGAATATTGTTTTAATAGTCAGTAGGGAGATGGATGCGAATTGGTAAGATCGGTAAAACGAACAAGTAATAAATAATATAGCTTATCGAAAAAAGCAAACAGTAATAAAGTTGACAGGGTACTCAAAATATGATTGCTGAGTTTGGTTAGATTCAAAATGAATCTAGTTTCTTATAAGTGTATTCAACCATAAATGTCACAAAAATTGGAAGATTTTTTATGTGTAGGTAATGACCTCCCACAGTGACATCTCATTCAGTTTAATTTGGTAGTGAGAGCTTGAATTGTTGTTACTGCATTATTATCATTTGAAAATGGTTATGATTTGTTCATTGACATTCAGGTTAGTTGGTTCTTAGGATTAATAGAATGCTGAATTTGATGAGGGGTAAAGGTTGTAACGGCAGCAATAATGTAACCAAATGAAACAATTGCTAATTAAGAAAGTCTTGTAATTGTATCTCCATTTACACTTTTGCTAATATTTTTTGGGGACATAGAATTGAAAGAGAAATATTATGTGCCTACTTTTTTTAATTTTCTTGAGATGTCTTCCTGCTTGTATAAAAATGCTACCTCTGTATAAAGTTTGGAAATGTGAATCAGCAAGCTGTTTTGATTAAGAGCAAATAGCCAACTGGTTTATGCAAGGTCTTTTGGTCCATGTTAATCTGAGTGGAGATCTTGTGGACGGATATGTTGGGAGAGATCACCAAAATATTTCTTATAGTCAACCTTGAACACCTATATAATGTTCATCAAGCCATGCAAAAGCCTCACACACACTGTGAGATCTCACAGGGGATCAAATACCCTAGTGTGTCACTCTTCCTCACATTAGTGACACAGAGAAAGGATTTATTAGGGTGGGACAAGGATTTTAGAGGAAATAGTACATATTTTAATATCAGAATGTAAAAGTAAATGCAGTCGTCTGGTCGATAGCATTGAGATGTATGTTCCTGCATTCTTTCTAATATCTTATGATCTCTATGGATTCTGTAGCCAAACAATTGGGATTAACCATATAGCTGTAAGCTGTCTGTGTTCCTCCCAAGAATTGCAAGTTATTCTGTGCAAATCACTCAGTTGTCCTGTTGAATGGTTTAATCTTGCATAAACAATTTGCCTGTCGCCCTGAAAGCTGAATCAACTGAGTACAAATTTTTCTCATATTTTTTAATTAAAAGCTTAAGTTTTCATTTTATGATTTTAGTAGTGACCTTTAATACTCTCCTGCTGCCCTGGATGGGATGAAGTTTTGTTTTAGATAAATTTTGTTGTATCTCGATAGTTTGGACCACCAGTAATGCTTTTGAATGTTAGGGAGTATTTGAGAGGTTGAGAACTAAATGCCAGGAAAGATGAAAGTAAGGTCAGTAAGATTCAGCCAGGAATATCTCTGAGTATTCTCATCTGATCTGGTCTTCCAAATTCAATTAAAATCTTTCATTAGGAAACATTTCATTATTAGTGCCGCATCTTTTGCACTTTTGAATTTTTTTACACTTCAAGTTTACTTATTTGATCTACGTGTATGTCTTGCTAAGCATGGTAAAATAATTGCCTTTCATATTTTTTAAATATCTACTGTAACTCTATCATTACAAACTCTTAAGTTCTTCTAAATTGTTAAAATGGTCAAATTAGGTATAAATGTGTTTCATGGATCGTTAGCTGATGTGGAGTACACACAGTACAAACTGACTTAATTCCACATATTAATGCATCTTCTGTTCTGCCATTCTGACTCTTTATTGATAAAATTTCAACCCCCGAAAAATGATAAGCCATTTCTAGGAAATGTTCAATTATTTGTGCCTTTTAATTGCTAAATCATAAATCAAATCGATACAATTGGACAAATATTGCATTACATGTGTTTTAGATTTCAGAAGGATCTTGCCAGTAATCATACCGTAAAATAAATGAAATTTTATCTTTCATTCTAAGAAGAATTTGTTTCAGTGCTGTTTTGCTTCAATTTAATATATTTCCTGCTACACACTGCCCAGCCGATGGCAACTTTGGACGTTCTGAGAATATTCAAGTAGTTATTATAAGGACATCAAAATATTTAATTATGCGTTTTTTTAATTCTGAGAATATTCGAATAGTCATTTCATTTTAAGGTAGAGTGGAATGATTTTCCAGTACTTTTTTCTTGAATCAGGTCAAGTTTAGTAATTGAAGTCACTGTATTATCTGTCCGGGAAAAGTTTATCTCCTATTTTGAAATTTAGTGACTCGAGGCAAGATATATGACAGTATTAGTGAGCTAGAGACTGAACGTTCCGTTTTTGCATTTTGAATTTTAATGAAATTAAAAGATACTTGTAATGCAGATGCTGAAATGAAACCACCGTGGTTAGAATTCCTGCGTTGGGATTTTTTTTTTTATAGTTTTTGGTACCCTTGGTATTATTAACCTTTTTTTTTTTTTTTATGTCTTGTCATTTTAAGTTCTGCATTATGTAAAATGTGATATAACATGTGGACTTTAACTCACGTTTCATGATATTTGACTATTTTAAAAATGAAAATATTTACGATGAAGAGTGACAGTAACAAAATTTTGTAATTTCAATCTTTTTGAAATTATAACAGATAACTTGTGATACTTGTTGTTTCTGTTTTTTTTTCTCATGAGGTTGTGTAGCATTATGAAGCATGAGCTGTAAATATCAATCTAAGGTATGAACTTTGGATTTTGCTCATATGGTCAACATGATTAAATATTCTAGAAAGTCAAATACTGAAAATAAATTCCCATTTTACAAACACCCTTAATAGACTTTCCACGATTTATTCGCTCCTTAGTTCAACACTCCCATAATAACTGAAAAAGTAAAAAGGAGTCACAACATTTATGTTATTTTTGAAAAGTTTTATCAATTTTTCTTTGGTGAAATTTGGGGAAAATAATGGCACTTTTCTGATGACAAATGCTATTTTATCCAAGTGATGTACATAATGTCTGAAATGATCCTGAAAAAATTGTAACCTTATTTTTAGTAACATTAAAAGCAATCTTGTTTTTTTCTGGGGGAAGGGGGATGGGGAACAATAATTCTTCAATATATATTTCTAAAATCCCATAAGCATGTTGTTCAGTAGCACGACAAAGTAAAGTGACGAAGATGTAGAGGCAATTTAACTTTCAGAATCAAATGAAATTAATAATTAATCACAACTTTACGTTCGTTTAGGGGTAAAAATTCAAGATATCTTAGTTTTACTTACCAGTAGTCTTATTTTGAGTCACACCCAATAGGTTTCATAAAATTCTTTTTTTTTAGTTTTATTTTATAGCAGCTTATGAATAGTCTTGGCTGTTATTTTGCAAAACCTTAAATCAAAAACACTTGGACACTTTAAATCTTTTTTTTCCAATAATTTTGAAGTGAACAGAGGGGGAAACAGGTCATGAGGTAGTGAAGTGCGATTTAATGAAATAAAAGTGTGTGAAAAGCAAATTATTTAATTGTACATTGTTATTTCATTAATTTCTTGTTGTATTGAAAAGAAGTCTTATTCAGCAGAATCGAGACAAAAAAACATCAGGGTGATATAAGGTTTCAAAGTTTTATTCTTTAAACATAGTACAATTACAGAGCATCGATTAAAAAGCACGGTGAATGGTAAACAGAGAAACAAAGAGTTAAAAGTCATTGCAAGGAAATGTGTTCAACATTAACATTGGTTTGAAAGGGGCATCATTAATGTGATGATGAATGGAATTATGTTTTGCTTCTAAATATTATATCTCATGTAAAAGTAGCAGGAAGTACAAAGCTTATAGGAATACCACAGACAGGGAAGCGTTTTTCTTTGCAGAGCATCACACTTTCAACTTCTTGTTTTATAAGTTTTATAAATATTTAACATAATTGTCATGATTTTAAAATAGCTTTAAACTACCAAAAGCTATAACTTACATGTCAACCCAAAAAAGTAATAACTGATTTTCTTTTGAAACCGAGATTTAGGTCATCAAGCATGTAAGAAAACTTACTTTTGTAGTAAAAAAACACTTCAGTTGTGTTCTTTAGTCAGTCTAGTGATGTATCACACACACACAATACCTTTTGAGATTCTTTACTTCCATATATGCTTAATTAATATTCATAAATAATCGTTAGGATTAAATATTCCAGATGTTGTTTCCCTCTTTAAAATGTTAAGATAAGAATTCACCTTTTAATAACATATCCAGAAATACAACAGCTTGATTTTGTCGAGTTGTCTACTTTTAAAGCTAAAAAAAAAAAACCACTGAATGCCAAGACAATTACAATTTACATATAATGCAGGTGGGTAGCCAATAATAACATAGCAGCATGAAACAACACATGAGTGGCTGGTAAAGTACATTTAACAGACAAACATAATTACAATTATTTTTCACTTATCTGAATATTCACAAATCTATCCAAACGAGAAGTTTCCCTCATACTGTCTGCATTACGGTTGCTGACAGACACATCATTACAGGGGTAGGGAGGTAAGGCACCCCCTTGATCAATACAGAGTGGGGGAGGCAACCCCCTCAATCAATACAGGGAGGGGAGGCATCCCCCTTGATCAATACAGGGAGGGAGGGAGGGGAGGCATTCCCCCTTCCCCTATGATCTTGTTAAAATAGTCAACTTTCAAATGATTAAGCTGCTTTTCAGCAGAAATTTGAAATTTACTTATTGAAACAATATATGCTCAAATAAGCTGGAAATACTTTATAAAACATTCAACATTAAATTGTGTACCCTACAGCAATGATATTCACTGAATCCACCATACCTTCACCATCAAACACAAAGTTCACACTTTGTTACAAATGCAACCTAACATTGATAAATAATCCCTTGTGATGTACTAGTTACAAGAAAAAGCACGATTGACACATGAAATGTGATCGACTGGTTCCGGCACCACTCAAAATGAACCTAAAGGTTACCAACATGAAAATGGTATCAGATTTGAAGTTTAAAAGGTCATTTTACTATAGCATAACTGTTGAAACAATATTACTATTGACAATTTTGCGTTTCTGTGCTCTCTTTGGATCATGACTGGAGTAGCTAGGTGTCACAATTTTGTTCACTTGTCTTTGTTGAACTTTTCAGAACTATCGAACCTACATACACATCTGGACATCTTATAAAAATCCATCTGGTCATTCAGGTAAAATAGAAGAGAGGAGATGTCCAGGGCAATAAGTATACATGGTAACTCTACCAAACTTCAAAACCTATCCAAAGGTTACAGAGATATGAGTGTTGGGTTTCATAAATATCAGGGTAGGTTTGATAATTCAATACTGATACATAGTATAATACTATCTATATATTCAACACAACTGATAAAGCACCTTAATTATCACTGTTGAGCATAAATTTAAGGGTACATCCCATAACGGTATATCCAAAGGAAAGTGAATTTCAATGAACAAAACAACATGCACTACCTTTGCATATAGCCTTCAAACGCTATGTAGATCAGTTCTTATGGATATTCATGAGCAAAGATGTTGATATAGCATATAATTATGAATATTCAATAGGGATATAACAATGCAAGTGTTATTATTATACAACAATTGTATAGATGACTTCGATTACAAACCGGTATTAAAGGGTGTGAAGACTCGCGCAAAAAGAAACGTCTAATGCCGGTAATCTGACCTAGTTTCGAATGAGGTGTAACAGAAGTGTTAGACACCACCATCGATCCCAGAAAATACACACGCAGCTTGCTACCGTCGGTAATTAGACTCTAGTGTACAGTCAGTACATACAGCTGCGGTCAATACCCACAGCACAGTGCACAAACGATACAGCGATGGACATCTCAGGTCCAGCTAAAGATAACAAGGTATCACGTTTCATTGCTGTCTGCATTTTGTAGCGACACGAACAAAACGTCACTTGCAAGCAACAGAAAGTCAACTTTTTCAGATGGCCGCACGCGGTTTGGGGCGAGTCTTCAATGCCTTTAACTTCAACGGTTAATAGATCCATCACAAAACTCATAGATGAGAATGTAAGAAAACAACAGATGCAAGATTATCCTGTTCCAAGAGATATTACTACCAGAATCAGATGTCATGGTACAAATGTTTTTATGATGTATTCTTGCTGGAGTGTATGAAGTACAGCTCCTATTAAATAAAAGACCAATTAAATACATATATTGTTCTTACACAGATCATAAAACAAAACATGTTCATACCAAAGTATTACAAAGGTTAATTGTAAGCACAATACAGTCCTCTCATGACAAGAACATTATGATATTTCTGAACCAATTTTGTTGACATTGTACCATGGAATATTTTCCCTGTAAACTGTATAAAAGTGAAGTAAAGTTTAGCATATATGTAGACACACGTCTGTTGTTTCTTCACATTCTTTGAATAATGATCAGTGATCGGTGAAGGTAAACTTGAGTCAAGGTAGTGTCAGTATAAAACCAAATATAAATTTTTCTTATTTTAATATTTCGTGATTTAACTACCCCCATGAAATACTTCAGAACTAAAATTATAAGTTCTTCTGTCCTGCTGATAACTGTACTGTTCTCCAAGTTAGATTTCTCAGAATTATTTGAAAATAAAATAAAACTGTTAGCAAACTGCTTATCTACTAGGGAGCCTGTGTAATAGAATGTGTAAAAGTAAGTTGGCCTGAGGTTTCGATCCTAGCAGGATCTTCTTCATAGGCTAAATGACAAGTAACAGTAACAGAAGGGACAAAAACACGCACGGAAAACAGACTGTGCGTAAACACGCACAGAATACAGACAGGGGAATGAGCATGGTGAACATCCATCTCTTTGTGTTCACCATGCTCATTACCCTGTCTGTATTCTATGTGTGTTTTTGTCCCTTCTGTTACTGTTACTTGTCATTAAGCCTTTGAAGAAGATCCTGCTAGGATCCAAACGTCAGGCCAACTTACTTTTACACATTCAGAATTATTTGATAAGAAATGCCCATCGAAACAAAACAAAATAAATACATCAACAAAAGAAGACAGGTTTTCAATACAATTACAACAACATAGACGTCACAACACAATGCCTATGATAGTTTTGAGCCATCTATGCAGTTTCCTTTTCCTTGTCTGTTTCTAAGATTAATCCATTTATTTGCAACAGAATAAACAATACAATGCAGTAAACCAGGCAAATACTGTGTAGTTTTGAACTATATAGTATACTTTTTCAGTATTTCTATTGATCACTGCCTTACTCCTGCTAAAGGATCTTTAACTTTGTTTTAATAACAGATCAATTGCTTTGAATAAAAGCAAGAGAGCTCAATGTTTTCCATCTAATCAGGATCTCCATATAATTACAATGTTAACCGAGTTATAAAAGCAGTTGCCCTTCTGGCATATTCAGCCAATAGACACTTTTTTTCTTAAATGATCTTAGCTTTTCTACTCCTTTAGATAATGTTCTTTGATAATGTACCTTTGTTCTTATTATTCTGTCAAAAGAAACACTACTACGAAACCTTTACAAATTACACATTTCACCCCCCCCCCCACCCCCAAAAAAACAAAGAAACAAACAATGGCTGGAATATTTTATACATGTGTGGTAAAGGTATACACTAATCACACTCATAATGTTAAAGAAAAAGACATATTTAAAATAAATCAAGGGAATGCCTTGAAATTAAAATATATAATGTTACAATGGAATTGTAAAGTGCAATAAACAACCATACCACCACTATCAGAAACAAATAATCTCCATATGTACATTAGACTTAGATATATATGAAGTGGGGCTACATACTACCATTACCAACCTATAACAATGCACACTTTAAGAAGGTGAGAGGTCAAATTGTGAACCCCTCCAAAGGTCATTAGTTTTATCCTGAGATTTTAACATACAGTATGTGTTTTTTTTGTAGATTCTGACCTCACATTTATTCCTAAGGAATTAAAGTCCTTTTAAGCCAGAGTGCACACTGCTCTCACTGAACACAACCCAACTCGACTTTTATGACCTATGTTTGGATAATTGTCAATACCTTACACGTGACACATTGAACATCTGGAAAGGGCATACAACCAGTTTCCTGTTCACGACTCGTGCTCGTTGAGGGTTAAAAACACAAATTATTTCACCCTGATTTGATACGTTTGTTAAAATGCCCAGTTTTTAGTCCTGCAGTACCACACACTGCATACTGCCAGTTGGGAAAATGCTACATGTTAAATTTTCCCAACTGAAACAGACATGACTTAAAACTCGTAATCTTTTGTTCATTTGTAGTCTTAAGCAACTTCCCAGCTAACCAGCATCTGGTAAGTTACGACTGGGGAGTTAAATCAGGTTGCATTCAGGTTGAGCACTGTGCAGTTGGCTTTAGACAAACAAATGTAAAGCAAGTAGACTTGTTGCCATGGTAGCAGGGAAGAAGGAAATCGTCAAATTGAACAAATAATGACCATTTTGGGTCATTTCTAGCACATTTGGGGGCTAATACTGATGACTGTTTTAAAAGAGA
>KN892082.1:0-14069 GCA_000934455.1 Apostichopus parvimensis
CTACTATAAAACTTCGTTGAAGGAAATGAAAAAATACCAGATATTTCTGAAACCGAACACTACACACATAGGCGTAGGTAACGGGGCTGCAGCCCCCCCCCCTCCCCCACCCCCAACCAAATGTTGTTGTGAAAATTCGGGCAATATGCTGAGATTTTTTCTGGCAACTGCTGAAAGAAAAATAAATTGCAATGATGTAGCGATACATGCCTATATGATATGTACATTAATATGTTGAACGCTTAGCGCGCGAAAATTTTGGTTATATTTTCGGGCAAGTCGTTACAGCCCCCCCCCCCCCAAAAAAAATATTGGCTCCTAAGCCTGTGACTACACACATAGACAGTTTGGAGGCTGTTCATCCTGGAACGCCATTTTCTGGCTCACTGATATGATGTGATATCTGCTGTTTGCTTTACAAATTCGAATAATTGAAATGAGACTGAAATAAATAACGTTTATCTGTTTATTGTGCAATGCCCCACATTTCTTTTCATTTCGAAAGACGCACAGTTTCAAGTTCACTACACACTGAAGGCTTCGATTCTCTATCTGCCTTCAGTTTAGGGAAGATCTTGGGATTTTCTTCCCTATATATTGCTAGATATCCATACAGTAGGCTACAGTGTCCTTGGGATTTTTCGGGGCCAGATCTTGGGAAATTGCAAAATCGGTCACACTCCATGTAGGTCAGCGCACGACCTCTAGACGTCACTAATACACAACCGATCACTTGTTATCGATGAAGTGGTGTGTTGCCGGATTTTGTCAAGGTCTTGGTACTACGAGCGAAGGTCATTAATTAAGTTTCGTAACTCATCGGGAAGCGATTAGAGGGTTGGGGCGTAGGGGTATGGGGCGCGCGTTTTCATGCAGATGGAAACAATCTCAAGAAGTGATGGGTGCGTCCGCCCCCCCGCCCATAAAACGCCCTTGGATACACTACATGATATTCACAGGAGATGTGCTTAAGTTTTCACTCGCATGCGGAATTTATATTTAGATTAATTGTACGAGTTACGGTACTAGGTTTAACAATTAGCACAGGTCGGAGTGTATACAATTTTAACTCTGGATGGCAGTGTTACATCGAATTCGGACATAGGTCTAGTGCAGTTCGCATATAGATCCTGGTCTAATACCCAAATGCGTCATGTTCCCCGACGACTCGGTCGAGTTCGAGACCAGCCACAGTTGGTTTCATATAGCACAATTTTACAATTGTTTACAGCGTCCATAAACACACACGCGTTATGAAAGACCATATATAGTATAAATATATATCTATACATTAGTGAGAGAGGAAAAATGGAAACGTCAAAAATTGAGTTGTCGGTGTAAGAGGTAGGGTGTGGCGCACGCCCCTTCCGAAATCCTCGATCCGTCACTGGCTACCCTGTGTATATAATAGGGATCAGCTCTGTAATTATATTACGGTTCCTCTTTATCTTCCCGGTGTTTGGGCGTTTTTCTTCTACTCCCTCCTTTTCTCCTTTTTCTCCCGTTCTTCTTTTTCTTTCCCCTTCCTTCCTCTCCTTCCTCCTCTCAAGTTTTTTCCCCCTTTTTTTTCCCTTTTTTTCTCTCTTTTTTGTCTCTCCTCTTTTTCTTACCCGGGGCGTGCGCCCCCAACACCCCGCTGGATACGCGCCTGGGGTAATAGCGATATTTTGTATATCTTTTACATATTTAACGATGGGTATCGTGGACACTTCTCATACTTAGTGTGTGGATGCATCACATTGAGTACAAGACCCCTATTGTTTTTGGTGGAGGTGTGTTTAGTCACGTATAGTAGACTGACCAGTGTTTACGATGCCATGGTGTAATTGTGCACCAAAATAGTGTTCCGGGTCATTTATATTGTTAACAAGCAAAAGTCTAGTGCAATGATGTCATCGAAACCTCAATGCATTTTGCATTCTGGTTTGTGTTACGCAGTATGTATTAATCGTGGTTGTCCCATGACTCCAGTAGTTCCCATTGTATTGTTATTGTGCAGTCGCAACTTACACCCGACGTTTTCAGCACAGCAGACGGCCTAGCATCCTAATCCTTCATAAATTATTCTTTGATACTATCACAAATAACAAAACCAATGTGTTCAACGAGATCAAGACTTCTGACTACGTATGTCTTCTTTATTTTATACTAGATTCATCATTCTGTCATAATTAACCTAAGACTATATCTCTCGTATAAGACTATATCTCTAGTATAATTATTTGTCATAATTAACCTAGACTATATCTCTAGGCCTATAGCACTGCAGTACCAAACTGGAACTTGGCTAGAAAGAATAGGACTAACACAAAGTGAGAAGACGGCTACTTTAGTACTTAGCCTAACATTAGTGCTAGGCCTATCGTCACTATTAAATTTATCATTGACAAAACATTCAGATGTTTTCGCCTGCAATACAGAATACATTCCCAGAAGTCTGATTCCCAACTATAGGTTTGGCTTCGATAGCTGCACTTAGTTACAATGCCAGACGCAATGTGTAACTCAGTGTATGTATTTGTAAGGAAGAGGCTTGTTAGAATGAGATTAGGTTCTACATTCATTGCAGAGCTCACATATATCGTTTCAGCCTTCACTTCATTTACTCAAATTTATTGATGGTCATCATAATTTGCCTAGGCCTATGCAAAGAGAGTCATACTTCCTTATCCAGATAAAAGTGAATTCAGAGTGTAAAAAACCAAAATATCCATAGAACATTTATACCCAAAATATCGCAAGCTCAAGTGAAATTAAGATATTGCACCAATGTGAATTATGATCACCAGGATTGTCCTTGAAGACAAAATATGGAATGCTTACAAGGACCCTTTATTTATGAAAATGTATAGCATATTAGCCATAACTATGTACTGCACAAATCCACATATATAGGACTGCACCACAGTAAAAACATTTGCATGCTCATTTAACAAAGCCATGTGTCTTGTTGCATGCCTTTGTACTACAGGTTAAAGACCTTTGGGAGGGGGGGAGGGGGAGGTAAAATGTTTTGCTTTGAATACTGTAGTAAGAGACGTTACTTTCATGCCAACATTATTATGCACATGTGTAAATTACAATAAAAAATTCATTTATTACGCTACTATTTCAATCTCATCAGTCATATTAATGTATAATCATATCCATTAATGTTATCAGTAATATTGTAATTGTTTTATTCATACTGTAATTGATCATAGTATTGATCTGTGAAAAGTCACTCCTACTGTATGTCAGTAGGTCACAGGCTTTTTGGTGGACCTAGGAGCCACTCGGTGGATGTACAGGCTTACAGCCTTATAATGGAATAATGAGTCATAAAGAATGTCTAAACTGTACTAATTTTGTCTTCTTGTGCTTGTGCATTTATCTTAATATGAGGGTGCATGATCATAGTATAATCTGGAGCCAAGGTGTAATTTAAAAAAAAAAGGCAACATATAAATTACCAAATATGTACGGCTTGCTCAGACTATCAAGATCTCCCACAAGAAAGGCCCACTGAAAATCCTATCACGTATAAGAACCTATGAGCGACACTTTTTTTAAAACTACCCGCCATGTGGTGAGCATGACTAAAATTATATTTGCAGCAACGCATAATTCAATCGCCACTTATAATGCTACAGTACCTTGTAGTATCTGTTATTGTAGTAGTACAACATACATCTTTCCAACTTGTGCTAGTAATATATGCATAAAGCTATGTAAATCACACTGAAAAGTGATTTTTCTGTGCAATACAAAATTGAAACTTCACCTCCTGAAAGCAATTGACGAATAACACAAAAAAACCATACATAACCAATGTACAATATATGGGGAACTAGCTGGGCGCTACTTAGTTTGAAAAAGCAGCACCGAGCCTATGTGTTCTTATGAAACATCTGGGCACCAGTTGGGAAGTTATGGGCACTGTCCTGCACCTGGTGCGTACTTAGTTTTACCACTCTCTACAGTTAACAGTACACACTTGTAGTTTGTGGATTTTCTGCTCCGTCACATTCTTCATCACTCTCATAGTTTGTCAATAGACACCCGAGCTGAAACAGTGGAATTAATTCTTCTCTGTCTAAAGTTACCTTTGTAAAGTTAATGCTGTATAATCTGTGTTTGCCATTCCAGATGGATTATCCAAGCGGTGAAAAGAGTGCTATGATTCGGGCAGAGGTGAAGAAAGACGACTGCCATGGATGGTTCAGAATTGCCATTGTTCTTTTCAGTGTATCACTTGTGCTATTTCTTCTTGTGTTCTTGTTTGGCATGTTTCCAGAAGATGTATCCTCTGTTCCTTGTGGGAATGCATGCAGGTCAGTTGTACCAGAAAAACCTGATTCCTGTGAATGAGTCTTGAAGTGTTTGTCATATTTGGGTCTTTTTTTGTCAGAGGGGTGGGGTGGAGTGGGGGTGAGGAAGTTCACATTCTGCTTATAGTTATTACTTTAAAGTAGCAAAAACTTTGCTCACAATTTCCTAATCCTTTTTTTTTGTGTTCAAAATTCACTATTTCAATGGAAAGATCCCCATCCCTCTTTCCTCTCTCCTTACTTTTGCAGTTTTCTGGGTTGTATTTAGTTGCAATGGGGGTGGGGCAATGGGAGGGGGCAGGGGTGGGATTTGAGTTGTGAAAGCGGGGGGCAAACCTGCCAGCAAGACTATCTAAGCGGAGCGCCACCATCGGTTGGCGCGGAGCGTACAAGAAGGCCGGAAACGGCACTTCCCGAGTGCTCTAAGCTGCATGTACCCATCCTTGAAATATGGATCTCATGTCTGCAATTGTATCTAGATAGTTAATTATCGTTTAAAAATTTGAAGAGGATTGATAGTAGAACATACTGTATGGTCAGATGGTGATGTACAACTTTTGTTATACGTCACTATCTAAGCGGAGCGCCATCATCGGTTGGCAAGGAGCGTCGAAATTTTCGATGAAAGGTACCCTAAGATCGGTAAAATTAACACCCATATAGGCTTTAAATTGCATCTTAACAATTAATGAACGTGTGTAAATTTAGGGAGGACGGATAGATGAACTTATATGGTGATGTACAACTGAAGCAAGCTTATACGTCACTATTTAGGCGGTGCACCACCATCAGTTGGCGCGGCGCGTCGAAATTTAAGCAAAAAGGAAATCCTAGATCAGCAAAAATGACACCTCTGGTAACAATAAATCGCATCTAGACAGTTCTTTTCCCCTAAAATTTTTAGTATATTGTGCATTGGACCGATCAAGAATATGTTCAGCACCTACTTCGAAATTCTCCCCGCAGTCCCCACTTCTTGAAGCACTTGGCAAATATTGGGGGCTGAACATACCTCCCCCCCACTTTTTTAATGGGGGATAAGCCCCTCAAGTCCACCGGTTCTGTCGCCACTGAAGTCGAGGTGGGGTGACTTTTAAGATTTTACAATGCGACTAGGTGCAACATGGAGCAATATTTACGGGTCATTTCATAGTACTGGCTGAGATTTTGAAAATGAAATTATTACCTGGCAGTACCAGCATTATGTTTGAACTATTGCCAGATTATCAGGGAGGGGGGGGGGTGTCATGTGTCAGTTTAATGAGCTTATTGAATTTAATTATTGATATACCCAATATGCAAATCTGGCTTTCGTAAATCGTTTCTCTGGATTTAGTTATTCAAAGCATTCAGTAGAGCAGCAACGTTGAAAATCAATTCCTGAAGCTAAGACTAGCACATGCCGCGGATTCATCACATGCAGAATTGAATCGCTAGTGTGTTAGCTCCAGGATTCGTAACCTGTGCTGCGAACCATGTGCTAGCTCCAGCTCCAGTAATTCTGCATGCTACATGTTACGATGTTAAACACAAATTCGACTTAGATTCGAAACAAATAGGCCTATTTGATAGAGCTGTTGTGGGGAAATAATTTCGATTAGGGTTGTGCACATTTGTCTGCAAAAACGACAAAAAAAAAGAACTAAGGTCTGGGAAAAAGTGGGGGGGCAAATGCCCCCTCTTGCCCCCCCCCCCGTAATCCCGCCCATGGGAGGGGGAGTGTAGATCGATTGTCAGTCTGTGTGCATATATGCTGTATGATTTCTGACTAGCACTTTAAGTGCAGAAGTGGTTACACAGTGATCAGCATAAAATAACAGTTGGATAGGTCACTTGGTAACGCACAGGATTTTTAGCTCAGAAACCTATCTGGATTTAATGGAAACTTCAAAGTTGTCAATCAACAAAGTAACAAAATATTAAGGTTTCTCTACTGGAAACTATCTTAAGAACTTCATCAAGTTTCATGATGTTTGGTATCATCCAATGCCTCTTGTGATAAATAAGTCGATGTAACATACATACAAATTCTGCTCTTATTTTTGACAGTCTGCTTCATTGAAACTACATTCCTCATGTTAAATTTCTATTCTATTCCAGTGTCGAGTTAGTTGAAAGTATTCCCAGAAATCTAACTTTTCCAACCGGTTCACCGAAACATAAATCAACAATCGATGCTTGGACTGATTTGATACAATCGGCTGAGCAGACCATAGATATCGCTGCCTTTTACTGGTCATTACAAGATGATGATCTTCAGCCTCCTGTTACTGCTTCTCATCCGGTAAGGAATAAGACTTATTTAAAACAAATCTGTTCCCCTCAGTTCCCCATCACAACCCACCCCCCCCCCAACAAACAAACACTTTAGTCTCTGTAATGTCACACCTCACTCAGTCACTATTTAGCATGTCCTAGGAAGTCATGATGACTACACAACTGAAAAACACAGGGCTTTCAGAGCATTAGTTAAACAGGTATTTGTGAAATGAGAGATAATTCATGTTATGATTGATTCTTAAACTTCCTGATGATAAATAATCTTCTGAATAGTTAAAAGTAATTTGGAACTAATCACCTACAGTACAGCAATGTATAAAGCAACTATAACATATTTCAGACATTATTTTAATGTTCTTGATAAAGAATGATTTCAAAATTACTGGTACTAGTAATCTGTGTTCATAATGTCGTTTGTTTATTTATACTTTTAATTAAAAGACAATTAGTTGCATCGGAAACTGAACAAAATATCAATAGTACAATCATTATTATAGTTTCAATAACTGGGGAATCTGCAGGTTTTGTTGTTGTTGTAGTAACTGTCACAACACACAAGTCCATGAAGTAGAATTTGCTAGCAAACAAAAACTGAGGTTTTCTTTCAAGTTAGTGCTACCTTGTAGTGGGTACATGTGACCAATCTCATTGTTTCCTGCTGTGTGAAAGTATGCCCTGGTATCAGTTCTTCTTCCTGTTTTGAACGGTAAGGATTCCCTCCTGATAAATAGTCTGATAATTGTGAAGCTATGCATATGTGGAATTCAGGTACATGCTTGTGTGAACATTGATGTAACCAGAAAGTTGGTCAACAGGAGGATACAAAAAATATAACCATTGAATTTGTGTATTGATGAGGAAAAGAAAAGGAAGGTTGGTTGGTTATGCTGGTTTCACATACACAGATTAACTATTTTGTTTTACCTCCATCTCATTGATTCCTCTTTTGTCTTTGACCTTGTGATATCAATCGTCTGAATTGACAATTGATGCATTATTTACAAAATAGAAATCCTGAACACTTTCACAAATGAAGCTTTAACTTTCTAAACCCTGTGGTAAACACATTAACTTACACAGTCAATGAACATTTCTTGGAAACATAAACTGCACAAGTCATCATTTTTTTTACAACAAATGTAACACTAGTACTTGTAGCAAAAAGTGGAACTTAGATTGAAAAATTGATGCGCCAGGAATTTTGATATATATTTTACAGTTGAAATTAAAATAAGAAGTTTATTGGGTTCTTAAATTTGTAATATCAAACTTCTAGTGAATGCAGTATAGTTTAAGGCAGTACCGTTACCATTGGAGAAATCTTTTAGGATTATAAGCTTTCTTCGACATTAAAATATTTGAGTAAATGTTATTGTTATTACTTATTTATGTTTGAATTGTTAACAACATATTGATTAGAATGATCCGGAGGGCGGAAATTAAAGTGGGACCAAGCACTGCATACCTCGGAAATAAAAGTGTTTAAAATGTCAATATCATTTTTAGAGAAACTACACTCGAAAAGAAATTTGCTTCTATAACTTTTATTGGCTACGTCAAAAAGTGTTTTCCAGCCTCGCGACCTCTCATCTAGACACACTTTGATCCATTAAGTTTTCAGACTTTTTACAAATAATTCTATGTCAACTGTATTAAGTCCTCCATTGCATTTTTGATTCATTAACACTGATCTTTCAACTTGCCGCACTTATTTGTAGAAAAGAGTATCTTTGTTTAGGGGGGGGGGGGAGGGAAGTCAGGTAAAACAGACAATAAGTAGACTAGCTGAGAAATAGCAAATTGTTTTATAATTAACACTTTACCGATCGGTGTCAGGTCTGTGGAAGACCAGAGATTCAAAAGATTTTAATACATGAGAGTTTTGGTAAGTAAATTAACTCACGAAAGTCTTCTTGATGATGCGTAAATGATATTTCCTATGTATTCAATAGGTTCATCACTTATATCCTAAAAAGAAAATTGCGGAAATAACCGGCAGGTCTAGAAAGAAGAGGACCTAATGCACAGATTGACTAAGTTTTGAAGCAGACGCATATATATGAAACTATGCTTGATACCAGGTTAAATGAAGTCAAGTTATTACAATTGTGAAGTAAAATATTGGAGATTGGTTGAATTCCAAACAATTATCCAACTGAAAACAGATTGTTTGACTCAATCACCCAACAAAGTCCAATCATTTAAAGGTAGATGGTTTTAATAATCAACCCTTAGACGAAAATCGTTAAATTGATTTATATTGTTTTCCTCTCCATTTTTTCCTCTCATTTGCAGGGTCAGAAAATTTTTGACACTTTGAAGGCTGTTTCCAAAGAAAAAGATTTAAAAATTCGAATAGTTGTAGATATTAAAGAGGATAAAATCAGTAATGATACTGAAATGCTGGAAGAAGAGGGCCTGGCGGAAGTGAGAAGGATAGACATGGCGAAGCTGATCGGCAGTGGAGTACTTCATACTAAGATGTGGCTGGTCGACGGAAAGCACTTTGCGGTTGGAAGTGCTAATTTAGATTGGAGATCTCTTACTGAGGTGAGAACTGGATTTCTTTCATTCTTTCATCCTTGCTAAGGGCAAAAGAGATCCACGTGCTAGTGATGGATTGTACGGGGGTGTGTATGCGTCTGTGGAGACTATTACCCTCACAGGTCATTTGAGGCCAAAAGAGGTCACCGTGGGAATACCTTGTTTAAGGCAGTTACTATGTCCAAAATGAATACTTTGCATGATCTTTGATCTTTGATATTTCAGTATATGGATCTATGTTATTGAATGCAAGAAATCTATTTGGTGATGTGGAAGTGAAGGTGTAAAATGCTTCACTAATCACTTGAAACAATCTTCATACCTTGGAAAACCTATGTGCAGTCCCCTGCTACATTTTTGCCCTAATATCAAACATTACAAGGAATCATGTAACATTCTTGTTTAGATTACTGGCATAGAATTTCAGTGGGCGTGAAAGTGTCATACATGTTATGATATTCTGTAGTTTCTATTAAAGAGGTGCAGTGTGATTATAATTGGGTGCTCATGAAAATGAAATGCCTATGAATGCCTCCATGTATAGTCAATTTCTTTTGGATTATTATTATGATTATTATTATTGTAAAGCATAGCAACATAGAATTAACCCCAATCCCACACCATCCCCACGAAGGAGAGCATTGAAAGATTATGTGGACAGTACTAATAGTGTCTTGAGTGAATCTGTGTGTAAGTGGAATAAACTTCTAAATGGTCACTACTAGCTAAGTAAAATTCCTCCATTGTATTTGTGTGTTGCTGCTACATGGCTTACTCAGATTCTAACGCCAGCTGACCTACTATTTGAACCATCTCTGTTAGAAATTGAAAGTGAGCGAGTCCTTTTAATGTCATGTGATTCGTTGAAACTCAGGAAGTTACGACGTTCTAGTGTAATTGAACTGGGAAAGATATTGCTATAATGTATAGTGTATTGTTTATCTAGCCAGTTCAATTTGTGAGCAATAAGGAAGTGATATACACAGCAAGGGCAACAGACAATAGGAACAGCAAAAAGTATTTCAAGATTGGATGAAATCGTAGTTTGCTTTGTTTCGTGACAGGATACTCTAGAGGGAGATTAAAGGAATATGAGGGAGATAAAAGGAATATGAGGGAGATTAAAGGAATATGATACTGACTCATGACACCATGTTCAACCCATACGTTGATAGCATCCAAGGGTGTCAATCACCAATTGAAAAGTGGTTGGGACATAAATGATTGAACTTGGATGAAAGCGAAGAAGTCAGTGCGTAGCGCACATCACAAGCGCCTTGGCACAAAGCATTTATCGGGTGGGGTCATGGGGCTAACCTTAGGGCCCCTGATGGGGACCAGCGGCAAAGCCTTGGCGAGGGCCCAGGGGGGAGGACTCCCATGTAGAATTCTTCAAGTTTGCTTCTGTTTGGTCCCTGAATTGATATATTAGTCATAATTTCATTTTAACAAATGTCACACAAAAAAAGTCTGACAAATGGTTAGACTTAAATTAAGAAAGACTAAATGTCTTAGGAGTAACTTAGGGCCTTATTCAAATCGAAACTTAGACCAAAAACGGAAACATTCGTAAACTTTGTTTCATTATCTACTGGCTTAGCCTATATAAAGCCTTAGCGGTGTATGGTTCTTCATATAAATTACGCTAAAATTTAAATTCATATTTCAACCCAGCTTAAAAGTCCTAATTTTCATTGTGGGGTTGAGCCAATGGCAATAAAGCATTAATAACTACTAATCTCATAGCACAATGTTTGAGCGCCTTTTAAGAGATGCACATGTCATTATGAGCCTAATAGGCCTTGCGCCTACACAAGCCAGTCTCTAAACCTGAGGGAGACATTTGATATTGTGTCCCCCACCCTTCAGAAAGTAGGGGGATGTCCCCTGTCCTCCCATGATTGAAGCCCCTGATAGCATCAAGACATTACAGTATTTTCAAGTTTGGTGTAGTGTGTATGACCACAGTAGAGTTACGTTCATAATCATCATGGCAAAATACTTTGAACCTATTTTTATAATATGAAATTCATAGAGAAAGATCCAATTTTGCAAAAAGTGTTAATAAAGGGACATTCCATGGAATTGCATATATCTCATCACAAACACCCTTCTGCAAGAAAGAATTTTGTGCCGAGAAACATGCCCTTCAATCATGTTGTCAAAAATGTAACAGACACACATATGCACAGATACAACAACAAATGCAGACAACTATTTATGCATCTTCACAGATGTGGATTTCCAGTTACCCTACCATGGTTGACCCCCTGAGACTTGCTAATCAGGAACATTTACTATTACTATGACAACCATTGCCGTGGCAATAGAAAAAGCATGCGGATATACACAGCAAACAGACCGTGTGTGATTGCAATGTTTTATAAAAAAAGAAGGTTGTTTTACCATTTAGTGAATAAATGGAATTTGACAACCCTCTTTGACAGTAAGGTCATGCAAATTAAGTAGTTAACGTTTCGTTTTTGAGCAAGTCTAGTAAATTGTCTTAAATTTGGTCAATTGCAATCTCATTCTCCTGGAATGCTGGAAATTGGCCCTGCCTGCTATTATAAACCTACTTGCATTGCATTCAGGAAGTTAAATGTTGGTGCTAAAGCAAGGAAGATTTACTTTTGATTTCCAGGTCAAGGAACTGTCTGCTGTCATGAAAGATTGTCCATGTTATGCCGACGATATGGCCAAGATATTTGAGGTTTACTGGGAAATGGCTCAACCCGACTCCAAAGTACCGTCCAAATGGCCAGCTTCTCTATCGACGACTTTCAACAAAGATACACCGTTGAAATTATTGGTCAATAATACCATCACTGAAACTTACTTGTCGGTAAGTGAGAGATACTTGCGGTGATCTTGAAAATTGTCTCTAAGTGTTCACTAACATCAGTTTCCTCTCTTATAAAAGGAAAATGGAAAGAGTTGGCTTCATTGTGATCACTAACTACTATTGATTAATAGTACTAATAGTTCAGTTGGTATTAAGTGCAGGGTTTGTAACCCTGAGGTCACGGGTTGGAATCCAGTTCGAACCCAAAATTTGTCTGCGGTTTTCCTTCTCTTCATTATAATTTCCCAATCACTTTTACATATATTTACATTGATTTGAAGTTTTAGAATGAGATGGGTAAGTTTAGGGATAGACAGTGGGCATGTAAGTATTGATCTAGCCACCTATACTTCTTTAATTAAACATCTGTATTGCTCATAGTACAAGACCACATTAGGTATGTTTTATTCCTTTTACTTATTCTGTTTTCTGGCTAGAAAGCCACTTTGTTGTCTATTTAAATTAAGTGCTGACCACATATTTTATGCTGGCAAAATTTCTCTTTTAAAGTCTTTATGGTTACTTGTTATGGAACATGCCCAAATCCTCCTTCGGGGGTTAATTTCTTTTGGGGGGAGGGGGAAGGGTGGGAGGGGGTATAGCACTGCGGCTGGACACACTCAAGAAAAACTTATTGTAGAAAGTGAAGGTAGAGTAATGGGGAATGACCTGCTTAAAAGTGTATCCTAACCATGCTTAATTACCCTTTTACATAGACAAGACATAGAGGAGGGGGTGTGTTATGGGGACCAGGGAGAAGAGGCCATTTTGGGATTGGTTCTGAAAAGGTTGGGGTCCACTGTCTATGAGGCTTTGGACCGCAGCAAAATTGAAAAGTAGTGTACATTTGCAAAAGTATAAATATTTTAAGCTGTAGTAGAATCATGGATGAAATGGCAGGTTTGAGTGGTATCATCAACCCTCATGAACTATTGCTAGATTCTATGTTTTTCATGAAGGTTTGAGATTTAAGTGATTACTTGACAAAGAGTCCTAAAATGTACCAAGCTTCGACTGCAACTTATAAGCAAAAAACACTGAACTTGAAGCACATCATCAGACTCTCAAAAGGTTTTCTGAAATTAAAATATCCTTCAATAAAAATCTCTTGAAACTATGGAGTTCTACAAAATGAATGGAATCACTTTATAAAGAATTAGAATGGGAAAGTAATTAGAAAACTTGCAATACACTAAAATATTAACAGAAGCAAAAAGTAAGACATATATTGATTCCATTCATCCATTGTCTATTGTTTTAATTTTTTTTGGGAAATCATCAGATATTCTCTTACTGGATTACTGTTTCATTCAGTGGAAAAAAGTGATGATATGGTTTCCTTTTCTTGTATATTTTTCTCATCCTTTTCTATTGTCATTACTCTTCCCCTTCTCCCCCCCCCCTCGCCCCTCCTCCCTCCAAACCCTGCCACTTGCTTTCTCCTGTTTCTGTTGTAAATACATAGCTCTAGTGGGTGATCTATACAGGTGTAGTAAAGGTTTTTCATCCCTTTCTTCTTCCCCACTGACTCTTCCCTCCCATCCAACCCCCCCTCGCAACCCCCTTTGTTTTTTGTTGTACATTCCTATAATGAATTATACATTATACACCACTGTATATATTGTTATTTTGTTTGGTCATTCATAGAGCTCACCCCCCTCATTTTGTCCCGAAGGACGGACTGGTGACATTGATGCTATTCTCGACGTAATGGACAAAGCTGAGGAATTTATTGACATATCTGTAATGTCTTACTTACCAATGTGGGAATTTACACCCAAACCATCGTAAGTAGATATTTTCAGAGATCGCTGGTCAATATAATTGTTCGTGCTTTGAAGAAACACACAGTAGAGAATTCCCTTTTATGTCATCAGTATATCATCCCTATATATTTTAGCCTGCTGAAAGTGGCTAAAAGTTGGCAAAGGTACCTTCATGGAGATCCTATAACCATCTAAACCCCCTGCCATTCCATTCAGTGGTCATAGGGCCCCATATAGGGTTGCCAAAATATTTTGGATGATCGTCAAAAAAATCAAGTGGGAAATATTCTGCTGATATTTGATGAAAGACAGGTGGAAAAAAAC
>KN892082.1:15785-26187 GCA_000934455.1 Apostichopus parvimensis
TTTTCTATTGGGTGTATTCTATGTGTAGTTTCAGGCTGAAAGTTCACATTGCCATGAATGGGTTTTTAATTTTTAAAATTAATTTTTTTTTTTAAATTCAGGTACATCTAACTGGTCAGCAGACTACTTCGTTGACACAGGAGGAATCGGATTCATCATAAACAACACAAAATCTCAAGATGTTTCCACGGGCTCGACGACGACGTCGCAGTCATTTGAGTCACAACTGAGGGCAGTCTTTGAGAGAGACTGGTCGTCAAAGTATGTTTATCCAGTTGTAGTTCCACAATCTGTCTCACCTCCACTTGGTTAAGTTGTGCTGTTATGTATGAACTCCCCATCGTCTGTGGTTCAGCGAAGTGGAGATATGGGGCAAACTGCATATGGAGTGCGCGTTAAAAATCATTGAGACCAGACTTGACTCAAATCGCTGGTGGCGACATGCAGTACCGGGATAATCTTCTACATCATTAGGTCAAACTCCCCAATCCTCCTCAGTATTTTTTTATGGTGAAGACAAAAAAGTTTCCAAATTACTGATATTTTGTTGAGCTGTCAATGTCTTTTAAGAATTAGAATTTGGTATCAAAAATGAGTTTAAGTAATTTTTTTCCTTTGTGGATAAATGAAAAAAAAAACACATTTTCAGCTCTATTGCCACGATGAGATAATTCACTCTGCTCTTGTTAGATGATGCATCAACACAAAGCACCAAACTTACACTGATAACCACTGACATGTACCGTTTTGGCCAAGAATGAATACTTTCAAAGTATTCCATTACAATTATTGTTGTGATTGTAAGACAGCAGTTTGCAACCCTTTTACTTCACCAAAATGAAACGTATACAGTTTTGGAAATATTTAAAGGCTTACATCAAGTACTATGTTTTTAAGCACAGTAGAACATTCCATAAACTTTCAAACAGAAAGTTTATCAAAGGAGAATTTAAACCCTGTGATTTTGCAGTGAAAACAAAATGTTTTCTTGATTTATCAGGAATTTGGAAATTATATTTCATGCGCCCTATGTAAGCATCCATATTATTAATTTTCAGTATTTACGAGAGCGCTTCAAAGGTGGAAAATAATTGAAAACTTCAGGGGAAACGTTTTTCTGAGTAGTCATTTCATAGTTGTTATTATAATATTATTCTGAAATATCTGAACACTGCAAAATCCAGGGTTAAGTTCTCCTGGAACCTTTTAAGTTATTATTAGCTCATTGTGGACAATCAGTTGTTATTAAAGGTAAACTACATTGAATTATACCAAAGTTATTTGCATGTAGATGCCACAAGGCCTAAATATGCATTGTGCATTTTTTCAGGCATTGATTATCTAATTTATCAGATGATAATTTGTACAAATAAAAATTAACAATACAGTTAAAGCAGTCAATTATTTGCAGTTATATTTGTATGGACACATGAGGCATATCTCAAATGGAAAGTCCAGAGGGAAATTTATTTTTGATTCATGAAAGCGGAACACATTTGTAAGCCTCCTGGTGAAATTTGCATCTAATTTGCATGTTAAATTTAAAGTGTCAGTGTACCATAAGTGCAAACATGTGTGATGTCATAGTGGGCACCCTGACAGCAAAACGATTTCTTAAACTTGATTTTGCACTGTATTGTTTTGATTAGATAGGGTTTCAACTCAACCCAAGTGGATGTAAAGTTTACAACAATATAATGATAATGATGATGGCATTGTACTCATACTGAGATGCAGTTTATTATCATGCTTCTATGACATCACACCCATTTGCTTCAAGTTCACTATTGCCTTATCTCAAAAATGGTACATAGGAGTAGAATGCAAATTTCACTAGGATGTTGACATGTTCCTCTATCATCTGTCAAATGTGAATTTCCTCTGGACTAACTGTTTAATTGCAATCAGATAGTACCATTGTGACAGGCAAAAAGCTGACGATTTCAGTAATTAAGTAAATAAATATCTTCGTATACATATATATATTCTAGTGTCAAGGAAATGTGCATTTTTTTTTTTTACATAGAATTGGTTGTAATAGTTCATTTATATCTATATTAAGTCTGACAGATACAATTTGTAACATATTTGTTCAAGATTATTTCACACTTGTTTAATGTTGCTTTTGCTTTAAATTCTATCAATGTAACTATTGTATTCTGTGCCACAGAATAGGTCTTCTGAGTAGATGGCACATTCTACATCCTGAATGATTATTATTAACAGATATATTTAGGACAGATGTCTAATAAATTTACCACTGCCAGGTGTCAAGGGTCAAAAAGGGCGATGCTACTTAGAAGATTTTTATTTGTCTTTATAAATAGAGATGAAAGCATAAATATTGTATGGTGACTTAATAGGGACAGGAAAAATAGAAAGTGTCCCCAAATCTTTTTATCTCAAAATGTTGACTTTTTATCTCAAAATTTTGAAGTGCCAGTATATAGTATGCGTGTTAAACTGTGTACACAATATCATGAATGGCGTGAAATTTTAAATCAGGATCATTTAAACCCAGCAATATACCTCCTGGTTCAAACATTGGTTTGTGATTTTTAAGTCAAGGTGGTGCTGCAGCATTTTGATGGTAGTCCAATGGCCAAATTATGAAAACAGGAATTAATGGAAGACAGAAATACAACATAGTCAATAGCCATGACAAAGGTATTCTTGGTGACCATCAATAGCTCAGAATGAAAATTAGGGATTCACCAGGATCCTTTGATTCATAATTCATCAATCAATTTAACCCAGAATATGTTTATTGCACCCTTGTAATATGTAATATGTAATATACTGGAGTGCAGTTTCTTTGTAGTGGACATGAAAATGTGGAGATGTAATACCTCTGTTACTTTTAATTTTGATGACTGCAGATATCCTAGTTTGATTCACTATTAGTGATGGGTCTACATTTGTTCTTTCCTTTAAAGGGGTTAAGTGTTCATGTTTTATGAGTTCATTTTTCATGCTCCTTAAAGGGGTTAATTTTTCATGCTTTCTAAGGAGATTGTACCATTCCTGAGACTGATAAAGCAAGACTGTTACGGTCATTGATAATCAAATGTAGTGGACATGAAAATGCAGCCCTTGAGATGAAATATCTCTTTTAACATTTAATTTTGATGACTGTAGATATCCTATTTTGATTCACTATTTGTGACATGTGTCTACATTTGTTCATGCTTCTTAAAGGGGTTCATTTTTCATGCTATTATGAGTATTTTTTTTCCATGCTTCTTAAAGGGGGTAATTTTTCATGTTTTTATGTTAATTTTCCATGCTTCTTAAAGGAGGTTCATTTTTTTCTTTCTTTCATGAGTAAAGTTTCCATGCTTCCTCAATGGGTTCATGTTTCATGCTTTTCAAGGAGATTGTGTCATTCCTGAGACTGCTAAAGCAAGACTTTCAGTCAGTGATTTTAGCATTTTCAAAGTTTTCCTATAACAATTGTCACATCTAACATTTTTGTATTGTTTTTTTTATTTTTTTATTTTATTTGACAATGGTATAAACATTTGTGCATAAAGTTTGGCTATTCCTTCTCTTGAATTGAAATTTAGCAGAGGTTTGTAGAAGTCTGTTGTGCTATCCTTAAACTTCTTTGTTGTCTAAACTAAGTTTGTCTAAACTAAAGTTTTTGCTACTGTTTTACCATGCTGTTGCTCAAAACTCACGTTGCTGTCTAAACTTCCATTGTCTAAACTTACGTTATTGTCTAAACTAATGTTGTTGCTATGGGGGCGCTGTTCAACAATTGCTAAACCACATGATGTCAAAAAAATAGCTTTTCGTACAAAACTTAACTTGCGCTGCATATGCTTACTATACGCACATCGTTTATTAGGATATGTGGGTATATCTAGACTGTTAAGCATTCTGCCCATTGTTAAGTCTGGTAGTAGCAGTAGTAAGAGTACCAATATGGCTGCTCTAGGTGTAACAGTAGTAGGCCTAGTAGTAGTAGTAGTAGTGGTAGCAGCCCACGTATATCATGCATTCTCCTCGGCTGGTGATGTTTGTTGCATTTCGTGCTAATCGCCTATTTTTTACATTACGAAATAAGTTTGCCCTTTTCACGTTCCATATCCTTCATCAAGTCGTCCCCTGTGTAATATCATATATGAGTGTACTCAACTCATCATCAAGAATGTTCATCACTTGGCCTTATCATCATTAGTAATCCTTTGATTACTTTTGTGGTAATATTCCCCAAACCTAGCTACAGTGGTACTCAACAGTACAATTATAATACGTGACACTTCTAAGGTTTTGTTTCTTACTTTTATAATTCTACCTCAAGAAAAGACCAAATTTTGTATCACATGAGAGAAGACATTGTAGATGTGATATCTGTCAATTCTCACTTAAATACTCTGTCAATTACATTTTAATTAAAAAATTGGTACTAGTCACATATTTTTTTATTCCAGTACTTTGTAACTATTCCAATGAATGGAACATTTTTCCTACATACCGTATATACATATATATTGGCATAAAATAAATACACCTTAAAACAATTATTTTCTTTTCCCGTGTTTTTAATATAAATTAATATTCTCGTTTGATACACTTGTCGATTATATTCTCTTGTTTCACAGGTAAACTCTTACTGGAGGTAGAAAACAAGTGATTTTTTTTGCCCACTGGTGCATTCCAATAAATATATATTCTCTTAACAGAGATTTTATAAATCAATGTAAGTTATGTTACAAAATTAATCAAATCAACCAAAATATGAATATAGAAACACATTGAAGAAAAGACAGTACTGGTACAGAGGTATTTAATGGAAGACTTCAGACATGATTTTAGTCTTGATATGTCAGAGTTCAAATAAATATGTATGAGTAAAGTATGAGTAAATTATGAGTAAAGTACGAGTAATGTTTCAACTGCTATTTCTGGCTTTCCAGATATTCACCTTTAAAATATGCTAAATCATGGGAATGCTCCTTAATGTAGGTTTCTCAGTGAAAGGCCTGAATGTTTATCCATTACTTTATGAGTTCTAATATTCTCAAACCATATTAAAACATGTTCTTTTAACTTTATTTAAACAGCAGAGAAACCCTTGAATACGTTCAACACCATTTGTCCTAGGAAATTTTTGATACATTGTAAACATGAAACGTGAATATAGATATTTGTTCATGTTTATGGAATAGTCTCATAGAAATATTGACCATTTGTGATAACAAGATTGCAAGAAGGTTTTGAAGACTTTACTTAAGTCTACTTCTCTCCTCTACCTATCTCATACTTACACAGCGCCACCTCTTATTTAGCCTACTAGTCCCATTCTGGCAAATTCTACCATACCCCAACTGGCCACCCACCCTACTCTTCCTCTTATTCGCCAGAATTCAAAGAGTTTGGTCTCATTTTGGCATGAGAAATTGCTAATTCGAATTATCTAGCGATCACATCTACCACATCAACTGAAATTGAAGAGAATGCATCGTCAAGCAGTCAGCAACAGAATCAAGCCGATTCTGTCTGGTATCCTTTGTTTTTCATAAGTGAAAATATACTCTGAAATCTTGGGCGGGATTCGTCAGATTTCGTAGCTGCGTAACAGCTTAGGCGGGAGAGCCTAACACACTGTAGCGGGCGGGCAGTTGAGGCCTTCGCTACTTCTTGTTCGTTAGGATCGCCTAGCTTGGTAGCACTTGGGCCGCGGGGCCTTGCTACTTCTTGTTACAACTTCGGTTGTTGTTGACGATGTTTAAGATTCGATGTCTAATTGTATACATGCATTTCGTATCACTTTCCATCACCTTACGGGGTTAATTTCGTGATATGTTGGGGTACTCTGGAGCCGTAGAACTTGGGAATTAGTTCGGCACTTAGGTTTGTCCGGTATTCCCGGCCCTAATGTTGGGGTTTCATTGACTATATGCGTATTATATGTATACATGTATGTATTTCTTGCCACATTTTCATCATTTTAGCGGGAAAATTTGTGGAATGTTGGAAGATTTCTGGAACTTTGGAACTGGGAAATGAGTTTAGCACTTAGGTTGTCCGGTATCCCCGGCCCTAAGCTTATGTTCGGAAATTAGAGGTGCACATACATTCCTTACCACCTTCCATCGTTTTGGCGGGAAAGTTTGTGGAGCAATTGAGAATTTCCTGGAACTTCGGGGAAATTAGGAATCACAGTTGTCCGGTGTTCCCGGCTCTGATAGACAGACTGTCTATCTATATGTGTGCATGGTTTCCTTTACCATATGTTCCCAGATATGGCGCCGTCGTGCGCCAAATGCAAGCGGTACCGACCTTTCGTGACGTGGGACAAACACGGCTCCTGCCTCAGATGTCGTCCCTGTACCAAAGCCACCAGATGCAACGTCTGTGCGAACTGGCCGGAGGACCGCTGGAAGGAAGTGGAGGACTGGCTGGTGGACAAATCCCGGAAGAAGGACCAGGACAACTCGGCTTCAGAGAGCCAGGTAAGCCGGGGGAAGGCACCAACGGAGAAGCCTAAAAAGCCCAGGGCATCCGTCTCCAGTCGGGACCCAGGAGGGTCGCAACATGATCCAGAGCGGGTGGCCAAAGTAGCCGTGCTTGCATGGAGTAGGCCTTTAAGCCCGACTTGGGAGGCCAGCCGACAGGCTGAGCCGGCCCAGGATCACGAGTGGGTGGCCAAAGTAGCCGTGCTTGCACGGAGTAGGCCTTCAAGCCCAACTCGAGGAGCCAGCCAGGAGGCTGGCCCAACCCAGAACCCGGGTAGGCCGGAAGGTCCGGCCCCCCGGAGCCGGAGCCAGAGCATGGAGAGACCCCGAGACCCGGGAGCCAGGACGGCCCGGGCAGGATGCGGCTCTATCCGGGGACGATCCCACGGAAGACCGGAAAGACCGAACCAGCGACGTCTGGTCCAGCCTAGGACACGGATCCATCTCGCATTCCCAGCGGGATTTTGAGGGTTTCCCGGCCCAGGATAACCCACCCAGGAGGAAACGCAGGGCTAACAAAATGGAAAGAGAACCACAGGCAGCTCGAAACACCTCCCCCTGGGCAGACCCAGCGTTCGTGAGCATGCTAAGGAACCTTTTCCAAGAGTGGTCGCAGCCAGGCCAGGCGACCCAGCAGACACCTGAGCAGGTGCCGCCCACCGAAAACAGACCTGCGGACCGAGACCCATGACAGGGACCGGAGCCAAAGCGGCGTAAACCTGAGGAGGACCAGCTCCCGGAGCGGGAACAGCTCGGAGATAGTGACTTCGAAGAGGCTGAGGAATGGAATTATTCCGCAGAGGAGGAGGAGCCGGTGGCGCCTTCCGGCTCAGATTTTACGGCTGAGGCTTTTGAAAAGGCAGTGGAGACGATCCGGCGGGTCCTACAGTACGAGGACGCGCCACCCAGCCAACTGCCCCAGACGCAGGATCCTCCCAAGGTGAGACAGTCTCGCCTGTCCCTGGGCAAAGCCCGAGATGCACCAGGACCGTCGATGCCAATCGATGGAGAATGTTATGAGAGGTTCGAGTCAATTGCAGGGGCCCGAACCTGGAGACCCATGGACCGTAACACCGCTCCTAAAGTCAAGGTAGACGAGGAGGGCTGGCAAGATTTGTTTACTGCTCCCACCATCCCAAAGGCGGCGGTGGAGAGCTTGAAGGCTACGGGGGCGATGAACTCGCATGGGAAGTTCAGCAATGCGGCTACCAGCAAGTCACAGAGCACATTGACAGACATCGAACGAACAGCCCGACAGGGGATGAAAGTGGCGTCGACCCTTCTCCTGATCGCTGAAGTGGCTACGACTTCTTTCCAGCAGGCATCGGAGGAAGGAATCTCCAGAAAGGACACGGGGATCGTCATTAGCCTGCTGGCGCTGTTCTGCAGAATGGCCTTTGACCAATTTTCCAGAGTGGCAACGAGATCAACGTCGGCCATGCGGTCCCTGGTACTGGACGAAATCAAGTTGCCGAACACAACCATCAAGGAGGCCTTAGCGACGCTCCCGATGATGGTCGCAGACCTCTTTGCGGGGAAGTACGAGGAATGTATCAAGAATGAGGCAACCAGAGCAAGGGACTGGCGAGACGCAGACATAGGCCTCTCACGCAAGACGTCTTCGTACTCCAGCAGCAAGGAAAAGAAGTCAGCGTTCCCTGTTTCGAAGCAACGTGGGTGATGGTATTCATCTCGCGGAACCGGGAACCCATCTCGCACACCCTGGAATTCGCGTTGTCAGAGCTCTCCACCACGCGACCGTTCGTCGAAGTTCCAGCGGGGACGACCCTAGGGATGCCCACCTCACTGGGCAGTTCGCGCAAAATTGGGAAGAAATAGGCCCAGGAGCGTGGGTTCTGGGGGTCGTCCGTCACGGCTAAAGAATAGAATTCACGGCCGGCCCCCCTTCCCTGTTTCAACCATGGGAAACGAGCGTCCCACACGAGGTCAGCAAAAGAACAGTGCTGGAGGAAGAAATTGCGGCTCTGCTGAGAAAGAAGGCAAACCGCCGACGGCTCGACTCAGAACCACTCCCGAGGTTCCAATCCAGATTCTTCCTGGCCCCGAAGAAGGGGGGTACCTGGAGACCTATCCTCAACCTACGACCGTTCAACTGAGGTTTCGTCAAGCCAAGAAGGTTCCGGATGGAGACCCTGGCAGACATAACACCAGTACACAGCCAGGGGATATGGGCAACGTCTCTGAACCTGAGGGACGCCATCGAAGACCAGTCCTAGCTGACCTTTGCCTACAGGGGGGACACCTTCCAGTTCACTTGCCTCCCCTTCAGGTTATCGACCGCTCCCAGGGTTTTCACCAGGGTTACGAGACCAATCCTGGCTTACCTACGGCGAAGGGGAATGAGGATCTTCGCATACTTGAACGACTGGCTGATCATCGCGGATTCAGAGGCGCAGGCCGAGAGAGACACGGCGTGGACTCTGGCCCTACTCCGCCGGCTCGGTTGGATAATCAACGGGGAAAAATCATCGCTGACACCGGCTCAGGTTATCCAATACCTGGGTGCGCAGATAGACCTCGGCAGAGGCAGACTGGCCCCTACAAGGGGAAGGATTGACGACCTGAGGTCGGACATTCAACAGGCCCTCACCAGAGAGGACACCTCGGCGAGGTTATGGCTCCGTATGTTGGGGAAAATGGCGAGCCTGGTCAACCTGTTGCGACGCTGCAGATTACACATGAGGCCCTTGCAGCAGCACTTACGAAGATTTTACCGCCAAACCTTGTCCGGGATGTCGGTACTCATACCTCTACCACCGGAACTCAGACCTTACCTCCACTGGTGGACGCTCAAATCCAATGTGTCCGGGGGGATCCCACTACAGGAGAGGAAACCGAAGGCGACGATCACGACGGACGCCTCCTTGACCGGCTGGGGGGCCACCTTCAACGACCAGGAGTCAGCAGGCCAGTGGTCACCCGAGGAGAAGACACTCCACATCAACGCACTGGAGGCCAAGGCCATTCTCAACGCAGTGAGGGCATGGCAACAGGAGTTGAGGGGTCACGCAGTCTACGTGAGGACAGACAACTCAACAACAGTGGCCTATGTCAACAAGGAAGGCGGGACCCGCTCACGAACACTCACCGAGATAATTTGGGAGCTGCTCCACCTATGCGACAGCCTGAACATCTCCCTCACGGCGTCACACCTAGCGGGAGTGGACAATCAGCCGGCAGATATCCTCTCGCGAACCACGAGCCCGAACGAGTGGGAGATAACCGAACACTGGGCGAACTGGACGTTCGAGATCTTCAGCCGCCCGAACATCGACCTCTTCGCATCAGCGACGAATTTCAAGATCCCGAAATTCTGCACGAGGACATTTCACCCAAAAGCGTGGAAAGTGGATGCATTCTCGTTCCTGTGGTCGGACCTGTACCTGTACGCGTTTCCACCGTTCGCCCTAATTCGCAAGGTGCTGGCAACACTCAGAGACTCAGATGCAACCATGCTCCTAGTCGCACCGTATTGGCCAAACCAAACGTGGTTTCCTCTGATAATGGAGATTCTCGTCGACTACCCTCTCAAACTCCCACCCAGGGCAATCATCCTGCGAGGCCAGACAGAGACCGACAGAGGGATCCCAAACATCCAGCTCTGTGCGTGGAAACTCTCCGCAGGGACCTACGTCAGAAGGGAGTTCCTGCAAAAGCTGCGGAGTACGCAACAAAAGCCTGGTGCGAGTCCACAGTCAGGACTTACGATTCCAGACTCCCTAGGTTCAACCAATGGGCAGCAGACAACGCTTGCAATCCCGTGGAGGCCTCTCTCGTGGAGATAGCTGCCTTCTTCACTCTGCTCTTTGAAGAGGGCAAAGCGGCGTCGACAATCCGCAACTACCGTTCAGCCATTGGGGCTATACACAAGGGCCTCCCAGACGGTTCGAAAGTGGGTGACAACTCGGACGTTACGA
>KN892082.1:26512-36732 GCA_000934455.1 Apostichopus parvimensis
AGTACGGGCATTACGGATATACCTGGACAAAACTAAACAAATCCGTACGTCCGACCGTCTGTTTATACTGCCACGTGCACCGCATACGCCAGCCTTGAAGGACACCTTGGCTCGCTGGCTCCGAACTATGATCTCGAGTCATACAACGGACCCGTCAACAGTGCGGGCCCACGATGTCAGAGGAGTCACGGCCTCACGAGCATGGTTCGGCGGCGTCCCGGTCGAGGCCATCATGAAGGCTGCGGCATGGAAGTCAAACACGACCTTCGTCTCCTGCTACCTGCGGGACACCAGCTCACCTGATGGAGACTTTGCCAGGGCAGTGCTCAATCTGCCGAGACGCGGCACCTGGGCCCACCACCGATGACGGCTGTGTCACTCTGGGGCGCTGTGTAAGTACGAGATAGGTAGAGGAGAGAAGTAGACTCCCAAACACTTACCTGGTTTTCGGGTCTACGAGCGACGATACCTATCTCATACTGGTCTCCCTCCCTCCTCCCCACTCCAGGGCACCGGTCGAGGCGGATTGCCAAGACCTTACGGTGTGAATTCTGGAGACTAAGAGGAAGAGTAGGGTGGGTGGCCAGTTGGGGTATGGTAGAATTCGCCAGAATGGGACTAGTAGGCTAAATAAGAGGGGGCGCTGTGTAAGTATGAGATAGGTATCATCGCTCGTAGACCCGAAAACCAGGTAAGTTTTGGGGTTTTGCAGCGGTTTAGATGATTTAGCTGTGAAAATAGTCATTTGTTTATTTTTATGGAATAAAACCTCCTCGTTTTATCTTAGAAATATTAAATAGAGTTTTACTAATTGTGGTATGATGCAAGAACTACAAAACTCAGAAATGCAAAATATGCATGCCTAGACATTTAATAATTCAATAAGTCTAGCCTTTAAGACATGACCTTGGTTGACCTAAAATGATCTTTGATCTATGTCCCTTTAATATTTAGTACAATAGGCATATTGTGCTCAATATGAGACATCTACATATCAAGTATGGCATCCATCCAATTTTCTCTTCTTATTGCTCTCTGTTTACAGGCAAGGATTAAAAAACAAAACAAGTATGCATGATACACATACATGCCATCATTGTCTCAAACGCCTATCATCAAAACCAAACACTAAACCCATTACTTGATCTCATGAAATCTGGTAGAAAATGTTTAGAGGAGAGAACATGTCTGTGAGAAGTTTGAACATGAGTGACTAGAATTTTATGCTCAGAATGAGATGAAAAGACTGAATCAAAACGGAATCAGAAAACGGTCAGAAACAACAAACCAATAGACACACAAAAGAATATTACTCTAGTAATATTGGAATTACAGAAATTACTATAAGTTGTAATATGTTAAAGAAGAAAATTCACTCTGTGTAGAAAAACACTATTTTATAGGACAGAAAACAACTATTTATAAACATTTGTAGATATAAGCCCTCTATTCAAATTTGGACTGGAAACTTTTTCACAAATATGACATAAATAAGCTGCATACTGGTGATATAACAATAAGAATATCGGATACAAAGTCAGAAAATTGAAGCCTCTGAGACAATCTTACAAAAAAATCAGATATACCGATGAAAGGATTTTATCGATTCATCATATTGCAAGAAAATACCGACATTATATGTCAGAAGTTAAACTTGCCAATCTATCAAAATATGAAAATATTTATAGGGATACAGCTGCACCATTTATAATCAGACCACCTTTAATATTGCATGAGTTCTAAGGATGGCAAAACCATCTTTTTTAACTAAAGCTGTTGGACACTGCCCTCATCCAGCTAGCAACCGCTTGCAGCCCCTGCATCTATCTTACCCAATGTCAGATCAGAATGCACATAACTGGCTCTGCCCGCCTGAGCTGTCATTCTTGAAGAGCGATCTTATTTTACTTGAAGCTGTTGGCCACTGCCCTCACCCAGCTAGCAACGGCTGCAGCCCCTGCATCTTTCTTACCTGTTGTCAGATCAGAATGCACATAACTGGCTCTGCCGGCCTGAGCAGTCATTCTTGAGGTTTTGTCTGCAGCTTTTTCTGCAGCCTTAATTGGGAAAAGAACAAAATATTGTAAAAGTGAAAACAATTTTTGATAACAGAAATATGTTGACAGGTAATTATATATTACAAAACATGTCCAAACATCAATATATTCTAATTAAAGTTTGTACACACTTTGCCAGCAGCTACAAACAATAACATATAAAGTATCCTTTTCACTAGAGCTGCATGCGGGAATGTTTCTCAGCATCCTGTCCAAAACTCAATCACAAACAAACTTAATACTGGACAAGGAATCAAACAGATTGATCCCACAGTTCATAAACAGTACACTGCAGGAGAAACTCTACAAAGTACCATTTCTAAATTTAATGTAAATAAACAGATATTGAATGCCAAAAAATTAATGAAAATTAAAAGATATATATTTAGACTTGTATATTAACAGAATTTAGATTAGTGTACTGATTTGCTTACAAAGAAAGGAAAGCAAATCCTAAAATATTTCACATCCAAATATCTTCTTGCCTCGAGGAAATAATTAAAATCAAATTTGAAAGACAGGATTGAGAGAAACCACAAAGTGTCTGCATGTCAGATATTAGTATTCAAATTTTACATGTATGAATATCTTACTGAACCATTATAAAGAACATTTCAAACTTTCCCTGTTGATACTTTCCCCCACCCACATATGGGTATATGGGTAAACCCCTCCTTTCTCTCATATGGGGGTAAAGTTATGACATATACGTATTTACGACATACCTTTGCTGCTGCTCGTAGAGCCTCCCCAGTAGTGGTCCCTGATGATTCATTCAGACAAGAATAAATAGCAGCCAGAGGATCAAGCTGGCAAAAGAAACAACGGTATGTTCAAACCAATCATGAAAGACCAACAAATATGTACAAAATTAATCCTCTCAGTAGAAAAATTGCTCAATTTGTCACTGTACATTTCAAATTTCTACATATTTGACATCCATACTTCTTAAATGGATCTGTGTTCATTGCACAGCTTTGTTGATATAAAAATACTGTATTCATAACTCCATCACAAAAGTAATATTCACAAAAGTAACATTATAACTGAAACGGTCATCTCATACTTCAGAGTGATGAAATATGGAAGTGTCTATAATTTTTCTAAGTCACCTCTACGATTCATATCATAAAGTCACAAATGCAGTCTAACAAACCATTCACCCAAAACTAGGTGTTGGAGGAGCTACTCCAATTTGTATTGTTATAGTCTTTACAACATGGTACTTGATTGATTGCTTGCTTGTGCTTGTACCAATGAAGAGAGTATGGGAAGGCTATCATCCAGGCGCGTAGTGAGGAATTTGCCAAGGGAGGGGCGAAACTGTAGGCAACCTATCAGAGCCATAGATACGGCAAGTTGCAAACTATCTAAGCGTAGCGCCACCATGAGTTGGCGTGAAGCGTACACGAAAATTTTGGCTGAAAATGCCTCCCAGATCGCTGGAAATGGCACTTCCCAGGCCTTGTAATTTGCATCTTAGCATTTTCTCTTTTGAAATTACTAGCAATAAATCATAAAAACATACAAAAAAAAATATGCTCAAGGGGGGGCGGCTGCCCCCTTTGCCCCCCTCCCCTTGGTTACGCGCCTGCTATCATCCAACAGCTCCTCCCCCATCCCCACCAGATTGCCCTTCTTAGCAAGGGTCATAGCCAGACTACACTTTAAATGTTTTTTTTTAATATCCAGTCACTCACAGCATACAAAGCATTTTGTCAAAGATCATTCATTAAGAAGCAAACTGACTTATGGAGACATTTGATGGCTGAAGTCCACTCAAAAACATTACATCTGATGTGTGGACTTGACACAGATTTATGTCACTTGATATATGACCTATAGTTATCACACATCAACATGCAGGTGAAATCACAAGATACGTTACTGACGGTTTCATGAGAACTAAGTTCACTTGAAAGGAAATAAAAAATTCTCTTTTAAATCTCCTTTTTTGTTGCAACCAAAATGATCTTCTTTTGACAGACATTGGTAAAACATCCTTTTTTAAGTAACTAACACAGTTTACAAATGATACCTCTTTCTTCCTCAAAGTTAAGAATCTTCTTAATACATTGTGTGTAGTATTAACTCACCATGGTCCTATCACCCACAGATGCCCCACCGTATTTCGATATAGCAGTTATTCCCGCACCGAGTGCTCTGTTGACATCGGCTAATGTTCGACCATTCCTTAGTTCTGTAGCTGCAGCCAGGAAAAATATGCTGTAGAGCTGGTATGAGAGGAAGGGGAAATATAAACGCCTTGCAGTAATATTAAGGAAGAAATGATGCATCCATACATGCTAAAGAGATGCACTAAATCAACGACAAAACACTGCTTATGCTGAGGTACCAAGTGATCTGTGGATTAAACTGTTGACTACATATACACCATGAGTCACCCCTATTAAACACTGAAGACATGTTTGTGCTAGTTAGAAATCATAATAGCTTGGATTAATTAGTCGGATGATATATGATATATTGCAAAATATGGAAAGTATTCACCATGTAAATGTATGCATTATTTCACTCAAGCTAGACTATGTTTACCATGGAAAATCATGTGGTATGATATCATGCTGTTGAAAAAGGAAATTTAAGATATGCTGCCTGTTACTTTAGTTCACCTAACTGGCACTAGAAAACTGAATTTATGTATCAACTTGACTGTTTTGCAAAATATTGAACCATCACATTCAAAGATCGATTTGTGAGACAAATGTTCTGTATTTGAAAAAACAAACTGGGACGGTAACCTCTCCCTTTAAATATGAGCAGCCAAACTACCTGTAACCACAAAGATCTCTTTAGTTTAATTGAGGGGTATGCGATTATGTGTGAGTAGACCTTGGCTAGGTCATACATAGCCTAGCTAATACACAGTACAGCTTAGCAGTATTCTATTTATTTCGATGAAAAGATATTGTAGAAGGTGTACGTGCTGGCGTGAAAGCTCTTCAAATTGATTAGCGTGTTTACTGTCCAGTATTATAATAATCCTTAACTTACAGCACCAGATGAACCACCCATCACAGACTCTGAAACGTGAGCCAAGTGTGCTGCAATCTGATTGGCTGATAACGGTACATTTTTCTTGCTTGCCAACCACTTTTGAAATTCTGAAAATAAAGGAATAACCAATCTCAATATAGTAACAGTTGAATATTCAATACAATATCTCTGAAAGGTCATAAGTATTGCCCCCAAATATACTAGAAAAGTCAGATAATGGTCAGTTTCAACAGACATTTACTAACCCTCTAAAAGTAGTTAAGACACCACACACATCAGATATTAAATTGTCAATTTTATAAAAAGTAGATACGATTAATGCAGAACATCAGTGGTTCTAGGAAAGTATTTTTAGCCTGCTAAATATGGGGCCAGTTCTGAAGACCCTTAATATCAATTACAATACTTTAGGTAACAAGATTAAATGACACGGAAAATAAATGCCAATTAAATTGACCACTTTAGAAAACTCAAACTTCTTAAAAATAACTTGGGAACCACAAAGATGGAAGAATAAACAACATAGAAGTACTGGAAGTGAGATGTAAGTTGGTATATCATGTAATTCTCATATTGTTTTAGCTTCAAACTTTCGCCTCGCTCATATGGTAAGGTATATGTTTCAGTTACAAATGTAACATGAACCAGTAACACTTATTGGACAGGCTGTTGTTACCACAAATTCCTACAAACTCCATCCCCTTTTCCAACCTCAAATTTACAATGTGTGTTACATACTACACATATAATCAAATACAATCACAATTGAAAAAGCATAGGTTATTGAAAATTGGCAACAACAAAAAATCAGTCTGCATGCCATTCCAAGGGAAGGTGTCTTTCGAAGAAATGCATTAAACACTTGATTATTCAATCCATACTCATGCAAACTGATTTTTTGTTGTTGCCAATTTTCAATAACCTATGATTTTTCATAACTTTTAATCACATGAGTGTCCTATAACACAACATATTTTCACTTATAGCTTTATATCCACAATACTAAAGATCTAACTCACCCACTGCCCCTCTTTTCAGTGTTGTTCCACAATCGCCGTCTCCACATCCACTATCTAGCTTGTTCAATTCCATTTCTTTCACACAAATTGCTTTGCATGCCTCAGACAGAACGGATAAAACTTTTCCTTGGATATCTTGAAGAGGAAAACAAGGAATCAACTGATAATGGCAAAAAGAGTACTTGTAATGTTGATCATTAAGGGAAATGTACAGGTAAGAAAAAAAAGAACAAGAACCAAATATATATATTTCTAGCTGTCAATTGTGTGAAGAAAGTCATTGTTCCAACAACCAGGATCATAGAGGCTGTTCTGTTGCTGAAATATTAAATTAATGAGAATTTGTTTCATTTTATTTGTAAAAGGACATTAAACAATAACCAACGGAATCACTTCATTCCAATGCATCAAATTGTACTTGTTTGTCCAATTCTTCCAATTGGATAGTGTTTAACTCTAATGGAATGATCTGATCATACCTGAAAAATTACTTAAAAATCATTCATTGCTATAGTTCACTTTTGAAAGATTTATACATTTGTTTGCTTTTTTTCCCTTTTTTTTTATTTTCAAGCATAGGTTTATGAATTTTCCTTGTCCCAATTAGATGGGAAATTATACACTTTTTATGAGCATCATTTCTGAAATGAAGCTTGGTTTAGATTTTCTGTCATTTTAAAAAGCTTTTGTCAAGATTTAAAGATGAAGCAAGGAATGATATTAAATTGATGGACTGTCAAGTTTAACTTTTACTTCGAAAATTGCACTTTCTCTGAGTTTTCTATGGGCTACAATTAATTATACAATGAGGCTTCCACTTTGGTTATGTCCTACCTTTCGTTAACATTTTGAATAAATGTTTTCTCATTAAAGGCATTGAAGACTCGCTCCAAACCGCGTGCGGCCATCTGAGAAAGTTCACTTCCCGTTGCTTGCAAGTGACGTTTCGTTCGTGTCACAACAAAATGCAGACAGTAATGAAACGTGATACCTTGTTATCTTTAGCTGGACCTGAGATGTCCATCGCTGTATCGTTTATACACTGTGCTGTGGGTATTGACCGTAGCTGCATGTACTGACTGTGCACTAGTGTCTAATTACCGACGGGAGCAAGCTGTGTGTTTGTATTTCCTGGGATTGATGGTGGTGTCTCTGTTACACCTCATTCGAAACTAGGTAAGATTACCAGCATGAGACGTTTCTTTTTGCGCGAGTCTTCACACCCTTTAAGAACATGGAAACTTGCATTTTCTCTTACTGTTATTTAGTAGCCACTGATGAAGTTGGACCCTATAGAAACCAGACTTTTGGCTAAAAAAGCTGGTTATTAATTCTGCAATCTATTCCAGCAAACATTGTCTATGAAAATGCATACAATGAAGTTTCTTTTTTGATAATCAGTAATATGAGGACATTAAGCTTACTGGCCTAATGAGCTAACTTTTACGCGGTATGGCAATAACTATATATGGATTACATTTAATATTCCGTTTATACTTTGTTGCACATGTACTCAGTACATGAAACAAGGGTTAATTGAATCATACTTTAACTTGTTGAAAGTAAGTTTTCTGTCTTTCATGTAGGTAATACATAAGATACTATGGATATTTGAGGAGGGTTTAAGTATCACCATGGCAACCATAAATTCTACCATGGTGTTGTTTGTCACCTGATGGCAGTGGTTCACTCTGGGTGACAGTTAGTGCTAATTCCTTGTGCTCAGGCTTTATTGATGGAGTGTCATTTCTTGCGTAACAAGACACTTTGGATGTGCAGACTCTGGGCCATGCAGGTGCAGTTGTCTCATCATCTAGGAGTTTAAATCAGACAATAGAATCAAATGTTGGAAAGAAATGTAAAAAAAAAAAAATTTCCCAAAAATTATCATGATGGCTCTGTTAATTTCTAAAAATGATAAGAATAATACATACAGTATTTAAAATTCACTAAAATATGTTTCATGGTTAATACATCCTTTTTAATTGATTTCATATGATTACCATTAAGTTAGGAATATACAATCTAATTTGTATCAAGTCATTTTGAAAGTGTCACATTAATAAATGTGGTATTTTCAAATGAGGCGACATTAAAATCTGCTCCTCGGACATCAACAATATCTCCATCCGAACAGTTGGATAATGATCCTGTTCGTCTACACAGCTGCAGTGCAGCAGTTGTTTAAACCAAACCACAGAATAAATATACACTGCCTAATTCATAAATCCAACATACAAATTAATTTATTTCTTCCCGCAGACAGCTAGCAACAAACAGGATTATTAATGCATTATTAGGAGATTAATTGAAATAATTAAGTCTGTAACATATTAAATCTGCTTAGAAGCAACAGTCTGAGTAATAGGCTAGTTAATCATAAATATATTTTACTACCTAGGTATGTTGGCAAATCACTTTCTCGGTCCAAACGCAAACAAGTGATTGATATTCCTGCCATCTCCAAGGAGGTCATAAAAGTACCGCAATAGGCCCTGATTGGCTCTATACCTGTCTCTTGCAGACTCTCTGATAGAAAAACAATATTTCAAAATATCATCTCTTGGTTAAACGTTATACATTCATGCTGAACTGAGTGAGGACTGTTGTATGTGATATGATGTAGGCGAGGACTGTTGTATGTGATATGATGTAGGCTACCTGTATGCCTACAGACTTGAGACCCACATAAGCTTATATAAAGGTATGCAAGCCTGCAGGCCTAAACTATGCTCAGTACTGAAGTTTTATCCTAGGATCATTTCCATAAATACCGGAAAATCTATGACACAATTGGAACATAGGAATGAATCTATATTAAAGGCATAAACATACAGGTCTGTGGATGAAATTTGTTATATCTATATATTACAGATCTCTTTAAGCACCAATAAATGAAACTGCTTTGTTTGCTTACCGATTCATTGAACACAGTCTACTAAACTAGATTTCATGAAAATGGAACTCAATCAGAAGTCTTCCAAAGGATTAAGAGAAACTTGCTTATATTTTCTCGATCAACCAAATGTGCCTCAAAATGAATCGAAGGAGAGCAAGTTAGGAATATTTTCTATAAATTAATACCTTTGAAACACGACAGTAATTAACATATTACTTACATGTAGAATACATACTATCATGTTCATTGTAGACATGAAGCATGACCACTTGATTGGCAAGCTTTGAACTGTAATCTAGTGTGCTTATAACTGTATTATCAATGAGGACATACCTATCGCAGATTTAGCGACGAGAGTCAACTCCAAGTTGGAGGTTCCGCCGAGATTATTCACAATCAGAATTACTGACTTTGTGTCAGCTCCCAGGGAACTCAAGACGGTCTTTACCAATGATGGAATCAACTCCCTAGCAGGAGTAAGCTGAAAATGAAATTGATAGAAAATGATAAAAACATCATTTTAACCATACTGCAAATAGGGAACTGAATCTTTTTTTCCATCAATCATTAATATTAAGGGATTTAACTTGGTGATATTTTTAATGTAACTATTACACACAGAACTGAGGAGGTTTGACAAGATAAGTTCGTAATTCTAGAGAGAAGGATTTAGCAGCTGACTCTATTATGAAGTATGTCTGAGCTTAAAACACATTTTGCTTTGCCTTGATATGTTTGAATAAACATTTCTTCCTGGTTCAAAGTATAGAAGGTAGACCAGAAATCAGTGTCACAGAATTGGGTCCCCAAGATTATGCAATAACAACATACTGTAACATTGCTTTTTTTGATTACTAGATAACAGAAACATCAGTTTATACAGCAATGATCTGGAAAACATTACTTCTTGTCTCTTCACACCAGCTTCACCGTGGATACCCAACCCGACTTCAACCTCAGAGGCACCTAGGGTGAAAGAGGGTCCTGACCCAGGGACGCTGCATGGGTACAAACAGACACCGATGGTACCTATCAAAATAGATAATGAAATGTAATAATGTATAACTTCTAAATTTAAAAATCAAATAATGGATCAACATTCATGGATTTTGATATTTGTATCAAAATTGTAGAAACTAGAAAAATGCAAACATACAACAATCACTGACTATCACTTTGTTGATGAAATGTTGTTATATTGTTCACTAAACAAGGCTGCAGGTAATA
>KN892084.1:17149-38367 GCA_000934455.1 Apostichopus parvimensis
GGTACACCCTTAAAGAAGAAAGGTACACACAGTAGTAGAGGGTACACACTGTAGGTGTTTTTATTTACTATAATGAAAGGTACTAACTGCAAAGAATGAGGCAGCTCATAGAAAGAGTGGGTACTCATCGCAGGAATACATTTCTGACAGTATTCAGGGCTTAGATATTAACAACTCTTTTCATCTAGGGTGTAGTGACTGATTTGATTTTGTGGATCACATTCTCAGCTTTTAATTAATGTCCCATGTGTCGACAATTGAGCGATGATGACTTTGCCTACCACACCCTTACTACCCTTTAACATCTATTGACGATACAAGATCAAAGTTCACATCATTTTAACAGTCCTAGCACGTGCTGTGCTCGTGATTTTTCGTAACGCATTGTTTATATTCGAAACCTACTCGATAACTTTTCCCCCTGAAAATTCACAATGAAGATCCTCGACACTCACTTCTGTGTCTTCCGAAAGCGACGATTGGGTAACACTATTTACAGTAGGTTGAATTGGGAAGAGGACTCCTTGAAAGTGAGAGGGAACTGATTAGTCAGAGCAACGTTGACTTTAAATAGTAAAGTACATACAAAAGGGGAAGTGAAAGTCCCAAATGAATTTGTTTTGACTGTTTTGGGAAAGCCCTTAAAGTTAAGTATTGACTTCCCCTCACTGGGTGTAAATCAGTTTTTAATGATCTCATCAAGCAATGCTGAATTTCCTTCCTTGACTCTAGGCCAACTCCATTCACTTGTTTCTTGACAGTCTCTTCGCTTGACTTGACTTGCATAAAAACGACTTGTGACTCAGTCGACTCTGGAATATACAAAAATCGAATGACTTTACTCGACTTTGAATATATTTGACTTGTTGACAAAGTAACCAGAGGAGACGCTACCAATTTGCTTCAGAAACAATCGGAAAGGAACGATATGCGCTATCGAAACAGATATTCAGTTGCTTTGTTTCAGACATCACTAAGTTCCTACTTGCCAATAGAGATGCATTCTGTGTTGCACAATCGTCTCAAAGCGTAGCATCGTCTTTAGTACCTTCATAGCGTTTCTATTAAACAAACGACTTGGGTAAACGTAACTTGGTGACAATCAGTGTGAACTACTGACTATAAACACAGATGATTCCAATTAATCAATATTCACATCTCTAGATGTTACTTAACATAATTTACATGATTATTCAACAGGGTAATTGTTATTACAATAAACTGAAACAGCTAAATATACTTGTAATTGCTTCAAGGCTTGCAAATGAACCTAATTAAATATTGAATTAATAAATTTTGTATAAAGCATAACTTTGAACTGTTCTTTTGACAGAGTTACAACCAGCAATGTGCATACATCGCCACTCAAGGTAAGTCGGTGACTTTGAAAGGCATTTACTTCTTGTGTCTGTTCTACCTTAGCAACCAACGAGAAATCTCTCGTCTGCCATACCGATTAGTATTCGTGTATCTGAACTTTTCAAGATACAAGGTACAATTTAGATTAGTCACCAACCATTAACCTGATCATGGGCAACAGCATCTACTCTCTATCCAAGGGACTCATAACAGTCAATTGATGTAACACTGTCATTATCACACACCTTTTACAGTCCCAATGTAAGAGGACCGGGGTCAAGAGTGGAACAAACTGTTTTATTTGTCATTTTCCTTTTCTTCTTTTTTTTATGAATGTCCCGGCTCTTCTATCTTGGGTAACTGAAAGTACTAATGGATAATATCCCTTGATTGCTGATATCTGACATTGTTTTCCATTGTTTTCCATATCTGACATTGTTTTCCATACATGTATGTGACATTGTTTTCAATCTTTGTCAGGTCCATTGAAGAACACCATCGAGGACTTCTGGCGGATGGTGTGGGAACAGAAATGCCATGTCATAGTCATGATCACAAAATTGGAAGAAAGGGGAAGGGTGAGACAATTTTTGTTTCAGTCATGATTTATTTCTAGACAGTGCTGTTTCAGTTTATGAGAGACACACATTAAACACATAAACTGTTCCTTGATCGACATCACCAACAGGGTTTTTGAATGAGCCAACGTACCGCTTCCTAACTTTTAGCGAAAACTAACTTAAGAAAACTTTAAGAAAATGAGAGAAGTCCATTCTGAATACTTCTCTAGGATTCTTGCTTACCTGTCTTCACAATATATATGCACTATTATTTACCAATACTATTGCATTGATTCCAATTTTTGTTTTTTCTGATATTTTTTTCCTTTGCTTTAAGCTCACTCAATATATCTTTACTGTTCTTTCACTTGTAGAGGAAATGTGAAAGATATTGGCCTCCGAAAGGGATGGCAGAGAGATTCAGAGATATTGAAGTATCATTGGACGGTAAAGAGAAGTTTTGCACCTATGTACTACGAACATTCCACCTTAAATACAAACCACGAAGGGTAAGTAACGGTCTAAAGGCCAGGGGTGCTGAATTACAGTTTGTTTCTTATTCAACAGTGACATGCGTAGAGCTTAGAGGAATGTTAGTGTGTAGGCTTTACACAAATGCAAATAGGCTCTGTTCTTTGGTGTTAGAGGTTGACGATACTGCAGGTATTGGTAATGTCTCCGATTTTCTTAGAGGGCAAGAAATATGTGTTTTGCAGAAAACACAAAATTCTCTGCAACGATAAAATTGTATTCTGTCGTTGAAAAATTAAAAACATTTCTGGAACCATTTTGTTATGAATTAGTTTTCTGATAAAGTTATGTTGCCTTTTTTGACTATTCTTGCTATTAGTAGAGATTTTGTGAAAATTTCCTGGTTATTGTATTTGAATTATATTAGTGAGTTATAAAATGAATTAAAATTTGGAAAATGAATTATCGTCATTACTAAGGTTTAAATGAATTATTATGGTGGAAACAAATGTCTGATTATATACTGTGATCTTTCTTTGATGGATAGGTACTGGAGAATGTGGGGGGGGGAAGGGCACCACTTGTTGAGTTGCATACACCATTTCTGTTTTCCACTATTTTCTAATTGTTGTGATTACAAAACAGTATTTGATATTTCATAGTTAGTGTTAAGTCAACCTCCTCCACCAAACGAACAAGAACTTTTCAAAAGTTTTTCATTTATCTGCAATAGTATCATATGTTCATCAACTAAGGTCACAATCCCATATTTGTTTGGGGTTAAGTTTATGCTGCTTCTCTTCATGTCATATCTGGTGCTTTAATGGATGTCCTGGTGAAGGGAGTTTGATGCATTTGAGACAAGTTCTACAGAACTGATAATGATATCTAACAAGTCTAGTTTAGATGGATTCAAAAAGAAAACTGAGATAAGCAAATTCACTCGAAACTCTGTAGTCTGCATCAAATGTATCAAGCTCCTTTTCCGATACACGTTATGTTAAACTTTGCAGGTAGATTGTGGAATATTGTCGATTATTCCAAATGCGTAGAACTTAGCCAATCACAGAAGTTGTTGTTTGCTTTGTCTGTCAAACACTGGTTTAGTAATTACTGCTCAGCTGTTCTGAATTCCACATTGTTATCAGCCATAGAATTTTGGGGGGATTCCCGTACAATGAAATGATTGATTTCAGTTAACAAGCTTTATCATTACCTGCCCAAATTGATTAACATGCCAAGACTAAGTTTCCAAATATCCTATTCTACAGATGCCTCAAAAGAGTTACACAATTGAGGTGTAGGCTACAGCATATTGCTATGTTAGGGAAGTTTACTTTTGTCTATGTAGCAAATGTAAACAGGAGACACGTTGACGATATATTTTCTCTTGCATTGTATTGTTGGTTGATACGGTTGGTGGGCGGTGGCAATTTGATTGATGTGTTACTATCGTTTTTGCAAAACTCTATAAAATAGTAATTGAAGTTCATTTTGGGGACTTAACAATAATGAGCAGACTCTTTTATAAGAATACAAACCATTCAGGAACAACAGAATCATAATCACTTTACAACACCACTTCTAGTTAGTCCAGTAAGTGACTTTCAGTTTTGTAAATGCTGGTGCTATGAGGTCTGAATGATACTTACAAGTAGTGTTTGAAGTTTTATGCGCCTTCCTTTATTGATTAACCTTAAATGATGAATGACAAGTATTTGTTAAATGAAGGCAAAATATACTACTTATAATAATAATGGCTTTCACTTTGTTCCTCCCAAAAAACCTGCTTTTTGCTTCTCGGTACAGGACAGTCAGTCAGTATGTAAACTATATGATCTTTTGCATGTTTTTATGTCGAGTGAATTTTGTTGGAGAGCAAGTTTCTTCTTTTATGTTTATGTGGTTAATGTTAGATGTTTTCCAGACATTTGACACAAAGCAGAATTTTTATTTATCACACCATATGTTAAATCAATCCGAATATAGAAGTAAGTTCATTGGTGTAAATTTCAAATAGAGGGAGGAGGGGTAAAGTGTGCTGAATAAAAATGCCCAATGCTCTTGGTGTCTAATATCCCAATTGGTTGGAAACTATTATGTTTTGTACATAATTGTCACTACTTACTGCTATCGATCAAGTTAGGATGACCCAAGGGGCAGATCTTAAAGATATTGTTGAGATACTGCAGCATTTGTTGCTCTAGTGGTAGGACTGATTCGATACAGAACCTGAGAAACCATTGCTTACTTGAATGTGTATGATGTTGCTATACAAAAGCTGTATGTTTGTGTGTACGCATGTCAGTATAAAGCATGTGATAGCAGTTTTTGTGTTTTCTCGTCTTGTCTTGTGTATGTCTGTGTAGTACACATAGTTGTGTGGCATTAATGGTATGTTACACCCTAAAGCATATTTAGTCCTTTTACTTAGCAATATATAGATCAGGTTTACTATTTTAGTATCATCGTCTATCTCTGTGTATGTCTGTATGTCTGTCTGTCTGTGTCTTTGTGATCTCTCTCTATCTGTCTCTTGCTCTTTTCATTTTTCTGGATCGTCTGAAACTTTTGTGACATTTGGTGGTTGGAATTCGGGTTATGTCTGTGACAGCTTTATTTCTTGATCAAACACCTCTTTTTGAAGGTGTTTAATTTTTCTTTTTGTGCTTAAAGTCTTTTCAACAAGGAGATGATGGAATTCAAAGAAAAACATTAATTTGTCCATCAAAGCCATAACTTCTTATTACTACTTTAAGCTATTGAATGTATCTTTGCTCAAAATGATTTATTTCAGTTTTTATTCATCTCACCACTTATAGTAGAAGCAACTTTTTGTGTTTGCAGTTAGATGATGGGATGTAGAAAGGTTGAGCACAAATCATATCATTAGTTTGCACTCACAGTAGATGTCACAACAGAGTCTTGATCTCAGGGAAGGCCCTTTATCGGGTACATGGGAGAACCGATGCAAATTGCTGGGTAGTTTATAGTATCGCAGTCACTGTATTCTATTTTCAATTTAATAATATGCACAATTCTTTCATATTAACTATTTGGGTAATATATGTACTTGGTTGGTGGGTGACATTAGCTTGCTCAGGGAGACTGTTTAGAGCAGCTATTATTATACATATGCTGTATCATTTGTCAATGTTGTTTTACTGTTTAGTCATAAAATGTTTCAAACCTACAAAACACCCTCTTTGATTTGTTCACCAAAGGAAGGTTAAAATTTATTCCAGACATTCTGTACCTGAAAAACATTTTCACAGTGGTTATTATTATTCACATGGCAAAATCTAAATGAGATTCCAAACCGAGGTGGTCGAATTTGTTTGAAAGGGAACTTGGACTTGATTAAACTAGTGTAGCGTACATTTTTCTGAGAGTTTCCATTGTTTTTTATACTTATTATTTCGTAATAACCTCAAACTGCCTTTGTTTAGATTCTACGTAATTCTATACAATGGGATAAACTATTGTTACAATATCTTTTGAATTTTTCTTCTTCTTTAACAGACCACATAGCTCTAGGATGGCCTTGAAAATGTAATCAGTGTGATAATAAGGATATGGGTTGGCTTAGCTTTAGCACTTTTCTGAATTGATCCAGGCAGAAATTAATAAGGTCATGTGATGATGCTTCAGTTTTGATTGCAAGGCATTTTGGAAACATGTTTCAGTTGGACAAAGAACAGATGACTTCTGTCAACTTAAAGCCCAAGTTTAAAGGCAGTGGGGGAAGGGAGAGTGGGGAGGGGGAGGGGGCAGAGGGGAATGGAATTGACTCACATATATACCACATTTGGAAGAAGTACTGCTGTCACAGTTAGTTTCACATGTATTCCCATCACATCTTTGTTCGTACTGACTGTATGAAAAACAACCACTTCTTTTACCCCTCTCAACATCAATTATACCACACACCTCCTTCTCAATCCCCTCTCCTACCCAGCCCCTTTGGGTAGACAGGTTTGACTCATTGTTGCTTCTTTGTGGTTCTTCACCTTGTTTCATGTTTTGTAATAGTCTCTGTTGGTAATGCTATTTTAAGTGATTTTTAGAATATTTATGTTATTTGATACAGTGGTGCTCACCATGTACTGATTTCAGTATGGTTGGTGTTGGGTTCAGTGTACTGAGCACATTAATAATATCAATAGGAGGATACAAAGAGAGGGTTGGGACAGAGCGAGGAGAGAGGATAAGGAGATGAAAATGGGGACGGAGGGTGAGAGCTTGGTGGTCCATTGTTTAGCTAGTTTATTCCTGCCAATAAGAAGTGTTGTTCATAGTAACTCTAGTGATATAACTGCATAAGATCTGAATGGTAATTGAGCAGTTTTAACACACATAGAAGCTGGAAATGGGTATAACATGTAGCATTCCTGTGGAAAGACTTAAGCAGCCCGGTTTGGGTTTCCTCGATAAGTTCTGACAATTTTAGCAAATCAATTTCTTGAGTGTTGATCAAAATATGACAGTAAAGACTAACCCTTTCTTCTTTCATTTCTCCAGCATGGCAAGGCTCAAGAGAGAATTGTTAAACACTATCACTACACAGACTGGCCAGACCATGGCGTACCTTCACATACCCTCCCAGTACTGGACTATGTTCAGAGGTCATCAGAAGCAAACCCTGAGGATGGAGGACCCATCATTGTTCATTGCAGGTTTGTTATCTGGAGTATTCTTTAAAAAAACATGTATATGAGAGATGCAAAGCCAGTGGGGAGGTGTGGGGTTGTACATTCTTTGCCCCTCCCTTCCCCCCCCCCCATCCCAAACATTCAAACTCATCAGCACATCCTTTCATTTAGACATAATTACAGACCTAAATTACAGTCTAAATGTGCCTCAGAATGCAACATTTGGTGTTTCAAGTTGTTATTTATGCTGGGGAAGGATCACGAATTGCCCGTACATTGGAGTTGGGTCAACAAGCCCAGGAGCCAAAACCCCTCCTGGTAGAATTCTGGATCTATCCTGAATACCATCAAGTTAGCTTAAAACTGTTGTAGTCAATGTGAACATATTTTGGAATGTAGCTTTTGTTGACGTGGTCAGTCAATTGATTAATAACATTAGATTCTGTAATCTCATGAAGAATACATAATGAATGGTCAATTTTGCATTTCATTTTTTTTATTTAAAGTTTTCAAGTCAAAGATTTGAAGTTTGCTTGCTGTATTTGAAAGGAATGTATGATATGCAACTAGGAAGCTTAGAATACACCTGAAAAAAGGACAAATGTACCAACAACAAAAAAACTGATCTTTATTTGTAATATATATGTAAGAGTGTCTAAGTTCTGTATGGAATAACTCAATAGCAAACTAAATAATAAGTTACAAAGATTAAGCATTGTACAAACAACTTTCAGATATTGCTTTCTCTGTAACAAAGGCTTTCTGCTCTGACGATGATTCTAGCCCTTAAAACAATTAATTATCAGTTGCAGTGAATGATTAAAATGAAGTAGAATTCCCTGTAATAGAAACCACACATATAGATGTCAAGTGCTCTCATCAAAGAAGATTCACTATCCTTTTATTTGGGTAGATGATATCAATCATATTTACGGAGCCTTGTTAACCTCTCTGACCTCTTTGATATTGTTTCAATGTTCAGACAGTAAATCCTTATAGACTGCTTTCTTGTACAATTTTCTCTGTGAGAACTATCAATATATATTATATTATTATAAATATATATATTATATATATTTAACTATTAAATTTTATAAAAATAGACCTATGTGAATATTTGTTATTCGTTGATTTATTTTTTTTCTCTTTCAAATTTTATCAAAACTGCTGTGAGGAGTTTGATGTTAATTTAAAGCAGCCGCAGATTGCTACACATTGTAATATTACTAAAATGATATAAAGATAATTGACTTTTCACCAGATTGTTCTTGTTATATTAGCTAAAAAGCACTACTGTATTTTTTCATTCAGGCCAACACTGAGATCACAGATTGATAAGCACAGGTTGTCTGTGTCAATAGTAGGGCTATTACTGGATTCTAAGCCTGTATTAGTACAGGGCTATTACTGGATTCTAAGCCTGTATTAGTACAGGGCAATTACTAGATTTTAAGCCTGTATTAGTATAGGCCTAGTACTAGATTCTAAGCCTGTATTAGTATAGGCCTATTACTAGATTCTAAGCCTGTATTAATAGTACAGGGCTATTACTGGATCCTAAGCCTGTAATGGTACAGGGCTATTACTATATTCTAAGCCTGTATTAGTACAAGCCTATTACTAGATTCTAAGCCTGTATTAGTACAGGTCTTTTACTAGATTCTAAGCCTGTATTAGTACAGGGCTATTACTGGATTCTAAGCCTGTCTTTAGTACAGGGCTATTACTGGATTCTAAGCCTGTCTTTAGTACAAGTCTATTACTAGATTCTAAACCTGTATTAGTATAGGCCTATTACTAGATTCTAATCCTGTATTAGTACAGGCCTATTACTAGATTCTAAGCCTGTATTAGTACAAGTCTATTACTGGATTCTAAGCCTGTCTTTAGTACAGGTACAGTAAATTACTAGATTCTAAGCCTGTATTAGTACAAGTCTATTACTGGATTCTAAGCCTGTATTAGTACAGGTCTTACCAGATTCTAAGCCTGTATTAGTACAAGATTATTAGATTCTAAGCCTGTATTAGTATAGGCCTATTACTAGATTCATAAAATGCTATGTGTACAAGTACAGGCAGAGATCTATGAAGACAATGATAGAGTTCAAGTACAGACTATCAGACTCAATACAAGTTTGGTTCAAGACATTGCATAAACACGACCAACTAAATTTAAATTAAATCGCTTCTCGGCCTTTTGGCTAAGATCATGTGTAGTATCTGTTCCCTTTCGAGGGGAATGGTAATGAACACCTGACAATGATCACACAGTCACAGTCCCGATGCAAGGGGACTGGGGCTGAGAGCGGATCAGTCGTTTGGTAGTTTGGTTTTCGTGCCCAGGTTCTTTCCTGGGAGACTTTTTCTTAAAAAAAAAAAAATTTAAATTAGACTCCATTTTCACTCTTATATTTCTTTCTTCATTCTCCTCTCTCATTGGCTCTTCTTGTCTCATCTAGTGCTGGAGTTGGTAGGACCGGTACTTACATCGTCATAGACAGCATGTTAAAACAGATTCAAGATGTTGGCAAAGTCAACGTCTTTGGTTTCTTAAAGAGGATCAGAACACAGAGGAACTATCTCGTACAGACAGAGGTAGGGTTCTCTTTCCTCTTGGAGGTGGATGAGGCAGTGAGAAGTGGGGAAGGGGAGGGGGGGAGATTAGTTAGGCTAGGAGTAATGCAGCAAGATTTCCCGCATTGGTAAAGTCCTCAGCAATGTGTGTCTACTTATGAAAACTTGGGTCTTCAGAATACAGTTTGATACAGTTACAAAATTTTCTCAAGAGAAAGTCACACACAAGAATCAGACACCGACCAGAATAAACTAAAGCTGTCAAAAAGATCCTTCTAAGGCAAATTTGGACATTAACATTATAAGTATTATTAGCAAGTTTTGTATCATGTTAGATTAGTAGGAAGGAATTTATACTCTGTGCGTGACCAGTAGTGATCATATTAGTTACTTTGAGGCCTACTGCTGAGCGATTGAAATTATGAAATCTACACTCCCATCAAATTTTATCTTTGAATCCTCTGCTACCATTGCAACAGAGATTGTTGAATATTGGATCTGTATGTTTACATAGAAAAGACTTTGTTCAATCAATCAATGTAAATCTGGACTTTTTGTAAATATTAATCAAAATATGGCAAATTGCATGTTAATTGGTCTGTTTGTTCTGGTAGTAAAGTTCATTGCAAGAAATATTGTGCATTTTGGTCTGAAATTGGGACTTGCCTTCTTATACCTTCAGGAGCAGTACGTATTTATACACGATGTACTCCTTGAGTGGGTGAAGGCAGGAGACACCAGAATAAAGGCTGCAGACCTTAAGGACTACTCTGGTAAAATGGACCTCCCTGATGAAAATGGAATAATCCAGTTGGATGTGCAACACAAGGTAATGTCCTATTTATTGCATGGGAGAGTTCACACTGGGAAGGGTAATCACAGAGTGATAACATTACTTTTCAGGATAACTTCACAAGATGAAGGTATAATGTAGCAGTTAGAGTATCCTTCCCCCCCCCCGCCCCTCCCAACGACTTTTAAGTTCTTGGCTTAAGACTAAACCAGGAACCAGTTTCTCTTGTTCTAATATAAAAAAAGCTGCTGTGACAGTGATGACAAGCAAATTCTTTAATGGATTTTCTTTTTCTGATTTAGTGAATTGGTAAATTGGGTTTAATTCTGTTTTCAGTGGCTTAAAAAAAAAGAATGTCACCATCGTTCCTTTCTCGCAAAGTGGTCAGATATGTCCAACACATCCAATAGAATGGGGACATCAAGTGACCACCGTGGGAGCAGGAATGGGTGTGACAATTAACTGATAGGGCTTCAAAGGAGCCTCTGAATCTGGGTCCTAGCTCTTGGGAAATACTAAACTTTAATTAAAACACCTGAAATTTTACCAGTTTGGGTTTGTTGATATGAAGATGTATTGCTTCTGTCTAGCACAATTAAAACCTGTCCGATGATCCTTCTGCCCAGGAGAAAACATGGTTAGTGTATTATGTGTGGGGAAATACACCCCACCCCCCCCTCCCCCCTTCCCACATGCACGCACACACTTCTGGATCCATGCCTGATAAGCAACTCAGGGCTGTACATAGTAATTATTTTGGTAACAAAGATTTACATGAGAGAATTTAAATGAGATGCAAACACTTAAAAATTGTTGATTTACTTGGTTCATTGGCCATGTTGTCATCAGTTTGTTTTACCCTTCAAATATCTAGATCATAAAGGGTCATATGATCAGGTGTCGCTGCCCATATTTCAGCCCATGTGATGTTTTTCCCCGAAAAATGTTGGTTGTGTTGTTTGTGTGTTAAATTTAAGAGCCTCTTTACATGAGTTTATTTTTATATTCATTTCTTTCCCCTCACATTAACTTTGTACATCAGTGAAAGTAGAGTGGAATTGCTGGATATGAAATATGGCCCGTGAAATTGACAGTTGAAATTTGTCCTAGAGTAGCAGCCCTTACAATATGTTATAAAACTCAAATGACTGATGTGAAAGTACTCTTGATGTGAAACTGGCTTGCTGAGGTTTCAATGGTTATTCTCAAATCATATTGCATGCAACAAAATGTTTTAATTCTGAATAGGTGATTAGTGGTCTAGTTCATGGTCATTTGTGCACATGAGTGGAAAGTTTAAAAGTTTATGCTTTTGGTTTTTAAATTGTAAGCTTTGAACGTTAAGGTGATTTCCAAAAGTTTTCTTTCACTTTAGTGTTGTTTCTTGTGTGTGTTTTTTTTTTTTTTGGTGTCTGCTTTTAGCTTCAAGCTGTAGACTTAAGTGGGTTTTGAATTCTTAAGGACTAGTAGAGACGCGAATTGTTTGTCATGTACGACTTAAGCAAGGACAATGCAGAAACACAGTTAATGAGTAAACAATTGAATTTTAAGTATAAGAAATTATTCACCACAAGAGTAGGGAGTGGTGTTTAGATCTGGACAGAAATAGATTGAAAATATGTAATCTGTGAGTTACACCTCTAAATCTGAGGCAGAGTATGACAAGAAATTTTGCATGGGACTTTCCTCTCTCACCCTCACCTCCCACCCCCCCCCAACACATCCTCTCCCTCTATGTCAGTGTTTCTTAAGATAAGTTGCATACACCCTCTGTGGTGCGAGGCAAGATGCATATCAACTGTGAAAATTGTTTATCCACCGTTACTACAGGAGTGCAAAAGTGGAAAGGTAAAAAAACATTACTCTACACCCTGATTACCAAACATCATCATTAATGTAAAGTTGTTATTTATCATGTTTCATTGCTATATTAGTTACCATGGTTTCAAGTCTAAGTTTATTACAAAGTGCAATATTGTGATTTTTTTCCCCCTCTCCTAGGAAATCATGAACCAGAAGATTCATGCGTACCAGTTTATGAGAGCTCGCAATCCCATGAACAAGCCAAAAAATAGAAATTCACAAATATTACCAGGTAGGTCAATTTAACTGTACCATGTGCTACACAGATCTTGGCAGCTTTGTCTGCATATCTATATCCTTTTGTGGTCAGGGGGTCGGGTGGCATTGTGGAAGGTTGGTGTTATGAAACCAGGCTGTAAGCCATGATATTCGATAATGTGATATGTTAATCTTGTCCAGTAGTATGCCAGTAGTATTACTCCCATTGGGATGATGGTGGATGGGGCCGATGTGGCCCTCTGTCAGCTGTGCAGTTTGCATAAAGATAATATGTGGTAAGGAAACCTGCAAGGTAACATGCAAATTTCTTCTGTTTGGGTGGTGGAGGCAATTGTCATGAGTCCCTTGTTGGTCACGGTATTTCTATTGCTAGTGATTAGTGTTCACGGTATTCTATTGCTAGCTATTAGTGTTCCATTAGTATCTGTGTGGTAATACCAACCAGCGTTGTTGACTTTATTAAAAAAAAAAACATTAATTTGTTGATAAAATTAGGGTTGTATCAAACTGCCAACATTTACTGAAAATGTGAGCTTATCTTGTGTGAACTTTATAAAGGGTGGAACAGTAGCGGTATACTTACAGAATTTGTGGTATGAACAACCGAACCATTGAACTTTTAGAGAACTGATCTGTTTAACCCTGTGAGAGGGTACAACGTTTTCATTACTTCAAGCTCTATGAGAGCTTCATAATTTGCTTGTGCTGGTTTTAGAACTGCTAATCATGTGAATTAAATCCAACGAATGTTCAGTTCATATATTTCTTACTTTTTGAGGACAACTACAACAGGGCGATATTATCAGTAATTAATTGCTCTTCAAACACCCAATGTGGTTTTAACTGTGAATGTTTTTGCTTCTTATTTTCAGTGGAGAGAGGTCGTGTTATCATCACAGGCAGGCCTGGGATTGAGAACTCTGACTACATTAATGCTTCATTCTTACCGGTAAGTGAGATTTGGTAATTAAGGTAACGTAAATGTTTTATTTTTTAATATATGTTATTAATAGAGGACCAACTTCAATATTGTTTTCAATATGTCTCTGGGAAGAGCTGATTTTGTTGGTAGCATAACTTTTCTAATTATGAAATGTGCTTCCACAGGTAGTTTTTGTGGCAGGAATGACACATGAAATGTATATAAACTTGAAATCGAATGTTAAGAAAGTCTTTTACTTGTCAGTTGAAGCAAACATCATCAGTTTGTCTAGCCTACCACACTTTTCATATGAGATGGATTTAGCCTATACTATGCCCACCTTGTTCACATCCAATCCTTTCATTGTGAATTGTACTATTTATGTGAAGCAATAACCACAAGTTACCGCTGGCTTCATGTGATTCCACCCACTCCATTTACAACTATCAGTCCACCTTTATGTGACAAACCATGTAGTGAAACGGTGAAATGATGGAATAAAACCCACAGATTGAAATAATTAAGAAATGTACATTTTGCAATATTACAAGCAAAATAGTAGCATAGGAAAGTTATATAACTTTCCTTTGCTACTATTTTGCTTGTAATATTGCATAGTGACATGGCATTTTCATATAACCTGTCATTGCGATAAATGATTGGGTCCGCAGGGTTACTGGCAGAGAGATGCGTTCATCGTTACACAGTATCCTCTAGAGAGCACAGTCATGGAGTTTTGGAAGATGCTGTGGGAGAATAACTGTACCACCATAGTCATGCTGAGCACTAAGGACGAGGTAGGTCGGATGAAGAATTACAAAACTCTGTTGGATGATTGAAACTGTTGCTTCGGATAATTAATTGATCCCCTCAGTCTCGCAGTCCCATCTACCTATATTGCCAATGGATATTAAAAGTTTTTTAGAGAAATGCTGACAAAATTCATTGTGATAAGTAGGGAAAAAAGGTGTGATTATCATTGACATTGGAAAATGTCATGAGACTTCTTCCAGTCCCAGCTACTGGGACTAGCTAGATGTAAACTTGACAGGGTGCTGCAATACTTTACAATCTTCATATTGTGAGGAAAGAAAGACCTCCACTGTACTTCTACTCTTTGAAGTTTAATATTTATTTCAGATTAGTCTCTGTCAGTATTGGTGTTTCCCGCTCTTACGTTTAATCTTAATTGTCTCTCTGTAATGTTTCATTGTTAGGATTGATTGATTGATTGGAATAAATTGAATTAAATTGATTGAAAATAAGATTGAATCAAATGTGGCAATTTAATTGATATTTCAGTGTAGCCACTGCAAGTCATAGTTTCCCCAAGTCCTAAGTTATGTAATACTTTTAGGATGTATTAGAAGCGGACAAAATGGCGCGTTGAAAGCCTAACCTGTTTAAGCTGAACAGGAGCACTAAGTTGAACACCACAAGGATATTACAATGTATGCAGGGCTGATGAGAGAGGGTGCCAGAGGGGGTTGGTGTCATGGTATGAGAGGCCATGGGCCCAGCTTCAGAGAATGAAAGATATTGGGATCTTCATGAAGGATGACACATTTGTAAAGTACCAGGATCAATTTGACTTAAGTTCTATGTTTCATCGCATTATCAATGGATTTAAGTTTGCATGTCTGTAGATAACTTTGGTGCGTGGAATTTGTCTGCGGTCATTGTCACAGTGCAGAACGATGTTGCACTATGCGGAAAATGTTCGAGCTGAAGTACATTAACTTGGCTAATGTTAATTCTAATGATAGTTCTTTCCTCAACTATCCTCAATTGGTATTGTCAAGCCTTTTCTCTAGGTTAGATATTAATATTTTTTATTAAAACTTGTTTAAAGAATAGAAACAAGAGAAAAGTGATATTGATAAGTGTGCATTTGAAAAGTTTTCCTTTTGTTTTATAAATCATTGTTGTTTGAAGGGGAGTGGGAGGGGGTAGAGGGCTTCTAGTTTCATTTTTATACAACATTACCTGTGTGACAAACAAGCTTGAATGATAGGGCAAAGGTGACCAGTACCTGTAGCTGCTAATCACCCAGTTGTTTTTTATTACATGCTATTATTCACTTCACACAGTGTTTATAGCAGCTTATAGTCCAGCTACAAGCAACTTTCACAAGTGCATAAATATTATGCATGTTCCGCGTCGCATGTTATTCCAACAATGGGGTTCCTTTGAACCCTCAGAAAATCTCTTACTATGACTGACCTTGGAAAAAATAAACTTTGGAATACAGTGCTTCAATAGCAGGTATGCCTTGCCTGCTTTGTAGATCAAATCCGGGCTAGTCGTTGAGTTATTTGGGTTCAATATCAATCAATTGTGACTTATTTGGTCAAGGGAGAAGGAAATAATCTGTGTGTAGAAGCCCACTCACTTTGAAAAAGTGCATTCTATTACCAAAACGTGATTTTCATATTGAAAGTCATCAGTGCTGGTCCCAATTTTTTTCATATGCTAAAAATTTGCTAGAAGTATTTTCCTAAGTATTTTCCTAGAGGCTCAGATCTTCCATATTTATTTCCAGACATATTATTAATATAAATAATGCAAATTGTTCTGAGGGTAATACTATGTCTTGTTGTCTAATGTCTAATGTCTTGTTGTCTAATGTCTTGTTGAAATCTGACCACAAGTGACCATTATTTCACTATCTAGGATATCTGGCCTCAGTAGTGATGACCTTCAAATGCATAGTAAATTCTTTAAACTCTAATTACATCAGATATTCATTTTCTTTGGTAGTGTCCTTTTCATTTATTTGGTTTGTTACAGGGATCAGCTCCACATGGGCTTGAATGTTTGTTTGATCCATTTCTTGTAAATTTTGTCATTTTCTTTCCCCCACAGGATAGTGCACCAGGGTACTGGCCATTGAAGAAAGAGGCTTCCATCACATTTGACTCCTTAAAAGTGACTCTATTAGACGAAGAAGTGTCAAATATGGACTTTGTGACGAGAGATTTCCTCATAGAATCATTACAAGTAAGTCTTGTGAGCAGTTAGGGTGTACTGAGAACTTTGTTATTGTAACAACACTGTGTCTGTTTCTATCACTACATTCAAAATAAAGTATGACACCATTGTGTCAATAGACTGGTAAAGATTTACACAGCTCTGGTTGAATTATTTCAGATTAACATAACAACAGAAAGATTGTCAAGACCAACTCATGAGAAGAAACCTACTGTTTGATTCCTTGCCGGAGGCAAAAGGAATTGGCCATTGTCTAAAAAATATTTCATAATGTATAACCAATATCCTGTAACGCTCAATAATATTAAAAGGATTGCTAGCTCAAAATTGGTAAAATGTGTCAATATTTCACATAGGAAGACTGGATCTTTCTGGATATTGAAAGATTTTGGTTTAAAAAATTAAAAATAAGCATTGTTATATAGGCACTATTTCATATGGAATTTGTGACATAGTACATTGTTATATAGGACGTTCTTGTATATGGCATTGTTATATAGGCATTGTGATATAGCCACTTTTTTATGTCAGGCATAGTTATATAGGCATTGTTGTGTGGTGCATTATTACATAGGGCGTTGTTATATAGCCATTGTTATAATAGGGCGTTGTTATATAGCCATTGTTATAAAGCCATTGTTACGTCAGGCATTGTAATATAGGGCATTGTTATATTGGACATTGTTATAAAGATGTTAATATATATATCTTGTGGAACTAGTACTGTAGATCTGGCGTAGTTACTTCCCTGTTCAGTGTTGATCGAACCTGTAAACTCTTCTAACGAACAGCCATTGGTGACAATTTCCTAATACTAATGCCACTCTGTTCAATACTTTTGCAACAACCTTCAAAAACACTTGTAATTACAGTACGCAGCAGTTTCGAAAGTGTGAAACAATAGAAACGGGATATTTACAGGACTCAAGTGCTTACAAACACGAAATGAAAGTACCGTATATCAAAAAAAAAAACATTGTCGCAGAAAGCTTAATGAATATTCATGATGCATAACATAATTCTCACCTGTGTTGATTTTGTAATTGATATAGAATTCCTGCTCGCCCTATAAAATTGTGATAGTCTTGCCTGGTTTTTGGGAGGATAAGTTTTAATTGCAGCTCATTTCCTTTTGTTTGATCAAGAACACCAGAAACAACATTCTTATTATTTACAATGGAATCATGCGACTGTATCAATGTAAAGAATGTACAGGAAGCATTGCGGTGTGTTCATGGATCAGGGATAAAATTACATGATTTGCGATGGTCTTAGGTAGACAGGGATACAGGGGTGGATAGTAATAGGGAGTGGGTTTGGTTGGGAGGGGAACAATTTGTTAGATATAAATGGGTGTGGAAGGTGGGAGGGGTGAGGTCAGGAAAAAGGTTGAATTGTATTATGTATAATGATGGAAAGAATGGTGTGGCCAATAACCATATACCAGGGAGATTTGTAATTGTCTGAGAGGGGATGGGTGTGTGAAGGGAGACATGTTATGATAGGTGTACTGATTGAAGGATTCTTGTTGCAAAGGAGGAGATAATGTCATATTGTTTATAGTGGTGGAAAGAATGGGTGTGCTCAATGAGGGGGGGGGGGGGTGTATTGGGGGTGTGTATAGCATGAGTATGAGTCACAGATATAGTTCCTCAAAGTGCAACTCATATTTTCTGATCTCTATGAAAGGACGAAGATCCGTTACAAATCCGACAGTACTGTTGCAGTTACTGGCCCGACGGTTGCACGCCTATCCACACCACCTTTGACCTGATCTATGCAGTGGAGAAACAGTGTAAACAGAACAACAACAGCAGTAAAGATATCATTGGACCGATCGTTGTGCATGACAAGTAAGGAAATTAATGCTATTCCTTGTCGTTAGGGGAGTTTCCCTCATATCCATGATTGAATGTGTGTACATGGGTCACCCAATAAATCTCATTTAGCGCTCAGTGGTGAAGGTCTGTTTGTTTTTTCTCTGTATAGGTTGGTGAATCTTGACGTCAGTGTTCGATCAGTCATCATCTTAATAGTATAAACCCTCTGTTACTTTGTTTGGGAGGTTTCTAACCATATATTTACTTTCCGTGAATCCGTTCACAGGATTGCCTTTTTAATACATAAATGTATTTCATTTCAAGCTGTATTGGTAGAGCTTCCTACCATCCTCTCTTATTCTCTCCTGCTTGGTTTTCGGTAGATAACATGTCATATCATTTGCATTAATCTGTGGCAATTCCTCAACCCCGCAACCTCCCTCTTTCAATGCCTCCTTCCCCCTGGTTTTGAGTAGATAACAATGTTTCCTCATTTGCATTCAAGCCAGGAAGTAGCCCCCTCCTCCCTCATCAAACACTTCCCCCTCCCTATTATTACATCATTCCAATCAAGGTGTGTTGGTAGTCCCCATCATTCATCCAACCCCTACATGCCCCCCCCCCCCCACCACCTGCCCCTTCGTGATTTGTGGTAAAACTATTAACTATGTTCCTTCATTTTCATTTTAAGGTGCGGTGGTAGACAAGCTGGAATATTTTGCTCACTCCTGACTCTCCACGAAGAGATGGAAGAAGAGGAAATGGTGAACATCTACAAGACTGTCAAGATATACTCAGCATCAAGAGTTGGCATGTTTAATAGGAAGGTATGATCTCTCTCTATACATATATGTATAGTTATATATTAAGGAGCTCTTCAACTTAATAACCCATGATTTCATCAAAACAATGATTAATCTGCACTAGATTCCATAAAAAAAAACACTTTATAAAAGATTGACATTTTTTTGTGCCAGGAAAGGTTTAATCCACCTGATACTATGCATAAATTCAGGATCATTAGAGAGAAAGTTTTACCCATTGCTGGCTTCAAGGAGTTTTTAAAGCATGAATTAAGATTTGGCATTGTAGCCTTGATATGTCATAGTCCAAGACAAGAGGGGAATGAAGGCTTAACTGGTAGTTATGTTACTAGTGACTGTAACTATTCCTGGTTTGATGGTGTTCATCTTTTATGTATGTATGTATTTTAGATCCTCCTGCAAGCAGGAACTAGCGAAGAAGCCTCATTGGCTTATCAAAGCCTCAAGCTGACCAAAGTCAGTCTCTTAGATTCATATTTTAACGTCCATGATTATGAATTGTTCATTGTCAACAACTCTGCAACTGGACGACATACATTAGTCTGGGATATATGCTAAATCTGTGGAGTGTTTCTTTAAGGCTTAACTGATAAGGTCATCTGCTCCTCTGTGCAAGCATAATCGCTAATGCTGATCTGTTGCCTTGTAACTTCCTATTACATTATTAAAACTTGGTTCTTTCTAACTTCATGTGAACGAGAGATAACAGTGGATGACATTCAGCTACACTGTCTTTGACTAATTTTGTAACACATTGTAAACATGTCATTTGAGGCCATAAAAGTATTAGCATTGAGTTTTGTGTTGCAACTGATGAAACTGACCTTACAGTCTCAGTGTTAGACTAGTTCGTCCAGCCACTTTGTCTGATGACCCTCAGATGTTTAGTCTGTACCTTTTTAAAGTCATTAGAAGTGGTATAAAAGAACAAGCAGATTTGAAAGCAGCGTTTTTGTGATGGTCTACAACATAACAAAATTAATTTTGTGTTCAAAGTCAAGTTTTAGTCCCCCTGTGTCACCTACTACTGGTAACCTTCACATAGCCACCTGAAAGTTTAGTGGAAGTTTCCATCGTCCAATGTTGCAGTTGTATCGTGTTTAATGTCATGTGTACTTGAATGCTACTTTCGTACACTTGTCAATAACAAAAGTGACAACATCGTTACCAGGAAACAATCCAAATTGTTTCATCTGTATTGTGTACTTATTGTTACAGCTCCTAAAACAATCATAAGCGAAACTTTAGATAAAATGTCGATAGTCAATCACGTTTCTAACCTAAACCCCTCATATTTTTGTTAACCAGCAGTACAATTGATAACTTGCTGTCACAAATCAATAAAGTCCATTTTAATTCTCTCAGTTTAATAAATGTGACCTATCCCTTTTCTCAGTGTGATAGCGTTCATGCATGACTTTGTTTCGTTTGTTACAGGAGGACTATCATTTCCTGTATCGTGCTTTGGGGAGTGCCTACACAATACGGAAACAAATTCTATCCATCGAAAGACAGAAGTCAGCCAATCGCAGCCGGCAACGAAGAATTCACCGAGATTGGAGCTTCATGGTCCGGCAGCCCGTCACGACCATGGACTTCCATCCTCGTGTCGAAAGGAGGGGCTCCCTGGACGAAGAAGAATTCCGTGCGAGGAGTCAGACCCTCGGAAGCACCGGCAGGGTCGCCAGGCCGACCAAGTTCTGGCATCGTAGAGCCAGATCAGAGAAAAGGAAAACGGTCTTGGCAAACGGCAGTGCCTCTGTCAACAAGGACGGTCTCCAACATGCGAACGGACAAGTGGTAGGAGGAGGTGAAATGTACGACCTCGAGAGCCTGCAGTCGAGCGAAAACGACAAGATGATTTCCAGGGAGTACCCTAGTGACGGGGATCTCGCGAACATTGTGCCAGATATCGTCACGACCCCAAACGTTATGATCACTGCCGCAGACTTGCCAAGTTTAGACAGAGCAGAGAACAGGTCGAGTTTGTGTGGTTTTGACCAAGGAATGGAATTGACTCCACATATGAGGGAACCGAATGGCTCTGGGTTATCTTCCGAAGACAAAGAGGAGAGAGGCTTTATGGAGAACGAAGCAGAGATAGTGATCAATGGAGTCGGGGAGGATGATTTCATTGAATATCGAGAAGATGTTGTATAGGCTTCATT
>KN892087.1:7896-38691 GCA_000934455.1 Apostichopus parvimensis
ATGAAAATCTGGAAAAAACTTTAAAGAGTTTTCCAATTGTTCCTGGGACAATCAGATCTTACCCATTGATTGTCCACATAGCAAATTTTCTTATTCGAAAAAGTGTAACAAGCTAACACAGAAAGGCTTATGGCTTTACCTATTTGATTTAAATAACTAGTCGTACAAACAAAGGTGATTTTGGCCGTTCGAATAGAACATTGGTGGTTTAGGATGTTCTGACTACCATTAAAACATTTGCCTTGCCAATGTTGATATAAGGACAATCATAACATCATGACAATCGGGACATAATATCACGAAGTATGAAAATTGCATAAGAAGTAAAAAGAAGACATAAAATTGATATAGAAAAGAATTTCCACACTTTGTTATTTGGCAAATTTGTTTGGCTTACGATGAATGTTTTTACCTAGGACATTGTTAATGAGATGTAAAATCTTCTGGAAATGTTCCTCCATTTGTGTTGTGTCAGTTAAATCTTCACATCTTTCATATAATGTTACCTGTACTTTCCTGGGAGTTGATGTCAAATTGGGTGCAAAGTACAATTACTTATGTATCCTGACAATGATCCAGTTTCAGTACATAGTATTTGCCCCTGCTAAAAGGATCTGGTTAATGTTCAACTATTTTAGGCATTAAATATTTATAAGAATAAATCTGTTAAATTTCTTTTTTACTGCCCACATTAAGAAAGAGAAAAAACAGAAACAAGTTTGAATTGGTTATCTTTAACACCCTCCCTGTCTTATGAATTCGTAATGCAGAAATTCTCTGTTACAAAAACAAGTCCTGCTGGCTCGTTGCATCGTCTACAGTGTCATTTAATGGAAGGTTAAGTGATCTGGCAGTTAATCCTCTACTGTTTGATGGATCTTTTCATTTTTAACTGTTTGCTGTGTGGCATGCAGGACAGTTTGTGCTACTTAGTTGTCAAGTTGTCAGCACGTTAAAGCACCATAGCAGACAATTAATAGCTAAACATGTTCTCTCAGGAATAATGTACATACTAGTGCATGGCAAAATCCTGTATTAAGTTGGGTAAATTTCTACACAAATGCAGAGAAATGTAATTTTTGTCTTTTTTCTTGCACACGGTACCCTGCGTATCTTAACTATTTTATGTTAAACATAGGAAAAACAAAGAATGTATGCAGTGCTAAACAGAATGTGAACACTAAGTCATTCTCTGTACCTAAATTTAATGTATGTCAAATTGTCAAGGTCAAGTGAAATACTCAGGTGTTCATATATGTTGATGAAGCAACTTATTTGGGCTTTTCTCTCATTATATATGTAAAATATTTGTGTTTTTTTCTCTTCTTCTGGTAGAAACAAGAAGCAGAGAGCTTTGCACTAAAGGAGAGGATGAAAAAGATGAAGAAACAATTGGAAGAGGCATCAAAACAGCACCAGACAGAGCTGAAGACACTGGAGGAAGAGAAACGTGAATTGGAGGCGAGATTGAAGGATGAGATGAAGACGGCTGGAGAAGAGAAGCAGAGATTGGAGAAGGAATTCGTCAAGGAGAAACTCAAGATGGAAGAGAGATTGAAAGAACAGGATTCATTGCTCACCGTAGTTGAATCGGAGTTTGAAAAATTAAAAGCATCACCTAAGGTAAGAAAAACTTTTTAAATAATTATCACACATTTCAACAAAAAAACTCTTATATATGAGAGACTGTTTATCCCAATACTGAAAATTTTGCGTCCCACAAATTTTAGGTAACAGGTCAGCGAGTTCATTTGTGACTTCTGGAAGGTTATCGCTAAATGTCGTTCAGTGACGGTGTTGCCATTTGTGGGTTTCTGAATTGACTGATTCTTTTTTTTTTGGTTATGTTGGCTTTGACTGTTGATTAGAAGTAAATTTGTAGTAAAATTCAATTCAAAGGTTGGTGTAGTAAACCTTGGTCCTATTTTTGACTAAAATGATTAAACAAGTGTGACGTAATTCCTGTTTGATATGTTTCATATTAAACTAATCTTCGAGTAAAGTTTTAACCAATGTTACTTGACACTTTAAACATTCAAAATAGCATTTTAAGAGTTCAAGTTTTCAGATGGAAACGCTCTCTATTCTGTTTCATACAGTGCCTTGAATGCTTTATCTTTTGATCTCAAAGATCCAAACCCTGCGTGGCTTCTCTCAGTCAGATCCACTATGAGATATATGAGATGTGATCACAGCCTAAGTTATCAGAACGATGAGCATTTCCATCTCAAGACTACTATACTATTCTTAATATAGAGTCAATTAAAATGACAAGGAGTTTTGTCATAGTAACATTTCCAAGGAAAATGAAGCTTGGAGTTCTTTTTTATTACATTGTAAAAATTCTTCTCACTGTAGGTAGTAGAAGTCGAAGTCGAAGTTGAAGTTGAGTCGGAAGACTTGAAGGCTGCCCTCACTCGGTCAACTGGACAGTGTGAGGAATTGAAGGCTCAGATCGTCAAACTAAAGCAGCTCTGTGAAGCGGGAGTTACGGATCTTCAGGCTAAAGAAGAGGAAAATATGGAACTCTCTAAGCAGGTGATGCTCGTTGATCTTGACATTTATAGGAATATGAATTGATAGAATAATGCAATGGTCTGCATCCCAACTTTTAAAGGATTTAATTTGTAACTATTAAAAAAAAAATATATGTTCTGTTTCTGACACTGTATGGATTGTATGACGTGAAACTTGCAATAAGGGAAAACATTGTGTATAGAATTCAATGTTAAAAAAGTTTTGTAGAAATAATCTTACTAGTGTCTTCTTGTGTTTGTGTGTGTGTGTGTGTTATTGCATGTTAACATCTCTCCCAGCAAGGAGATCTGAGAGATTGACAAGTTTTTGTGGCAAAGACAGAGAGAGAGGAAAACTAGTAAAACACAAAATGTCTTTTATAATTTTATGGTTCTGTCAACAGATTTCTGACCAGGAGAATGAACTGGAAAGTCTGAAAGCAGAGGTAGAACAAGAAATTATTGCAATGAAAAAAGACAAAGAAAATGCCTTGAACGATCTGAAGAAGGACATGAGACGCCAGTCTGACATCATCTCACACAAATACGAAGCTCTGAGGACCTGCTTCACTCGACTGCGGCCAGGTCTCCTCATGATCGGTGAAGAATACAAACAGCTCAGGGCTCTCTGCAAACAGTTTCCTGCCATGCTGAATAAAGCTATTGAAGAAACCAAGAAGGAGGTTTGGCTTTCTATACATGTGTTTCTTAAATATCAATAACAATGTAATACTGTATATCAAATAATGACCAAAAAAGTGAGAAATGATCAAACATATCTGATGTGCTGAAGTTTTGTGGAAAAAACAGTATTCATTTAAATGCAATCTCATTAATGTACATGTTGTAAAACAAAGTATAGAAGGTTTTGTTACTTAGACATAGTGTTAATGTTAGTTTAGGTAACAACCTGGTATGTTCCATTTAATATGGTGGCAATTGGCGATCAATACTTGAAGCACAAAATCTACATTTAACAACAAACTGAAAGAAATTATCATATTTTTCATTTCTAACATATAAACTTGCAGATACAACAAGCCTTAGAAAGTTTAGAAGACCGCAACCTCGAGTTGGAACAGAGATACCACAAAGAGTTGGCCCGTCGGAAGAAGTATCACAATGAGCTGGTGGATCTCAAGGGGAACATCAGAGTCTTCTGCCGTGTACGGCCAGTCATTAAGGAAGATGGCAGTGGCATCATGGCCAAGAATGTTGTGACCTTTGACCTGGACGACGACGGCCTAATATCACTCGTCAACAAGACCAGAAGGACAACGTACGAGATGGACAAAGTCTTCACTGCAGAGGCAACTCAACAAGAGGTAATGGTTGGATCATTCCTGGCGAACAATTTATCTGCTCACTAAAGGTTTACAAAGTGTTTTCACTGCCATACAAGTTCGAAATTGTGTAACAAATTTTCTTGATATGCTTCAAAGTGAACACTATCACCGAAGATTTTCTTTTTAAATCTTGTGTTGTTCAAAATATTTCAGTTGTTATATTAGCTCCCTGAGCCTCATCTGCTAGGTTTGTTATATAGTAAACAATATCAATGAAAGATATAAGCGTGATTTTCATGTACCGAGCTGCATAATGATGATACTTGCAAGCTATTAACTCCATGTCTGTTTTAATATTCTATAGGTGTTTGCTGAGGTGGAACCATTAGTCGTTTCCAGCGTTGACGGGTACAATGTCTGTATCTTTGCCTATGGCCAGACTGGATCTGGAAAAACATTCTCCATGGAGGTAAAAACATTAAGAAATTCATAAAAGGGATCACTTACTGTTACCTGCTAAATAATACTAAACTGGACAAGGAAAAAATTTGAGGAAATTCATGCGCTTTATTGCTCTCAGGATCATGCTAAGAGGCATTCTTATTGTGGATAGTGTCAGAGATGAGGATAGGCTTATTTACTATGTATTTTAGTGTGGTAGGTCCAGCAATACATAACAAGTGAGTTCCCTTTGTCAGTTTTTTTTTTGCTCTAATGAACAGATATGAATAAACCAATGTCACAAAACCTCTAGAAATCTGCCAAATCATTGGAAATTTGCAATCGTATCTTTTATCCAGCTTTGAAGACAAGTGTTTGAAATAGCTTTCCTGCTGTGGAAATTTATCATTTTATATATCAAAAACCTTATGTTTACTTCCAGTGACTTTCCAGTATCATGTAATGGATATTTTACTTGTTTCCCCCCCCCCCCCGCTCCCATAAGGTGGGGAAACTATGTTATGAATATTCATAAAACTATATCATAGATATTGTTCATTAACTAACAGGGACCACCATCTAACCCTGGGATCAACCAGAGGGCGCTACAGTTGCTCTTCACCGAAGTAGAGCAACGAACTTCCGAGTGGGAATATTCCATCAAAGTAGGCGTCATGGAAATATACAACGAGAACCTCAGGTACTTGAAAATATTAATTGTTTTTTTTTTCATATTCATTATTCTGATAACTCTTTCCAAACATGTTTAGGTACTCTGTGGTATTTCCCCTGAGGAAGCTGAGTCTAGGATTCATTTGTTGAATTTCATCCTATTTACCTCATTTTCAACAATTTTGATGATAATAGTAATAATAATAATTAGTCCCATATAGCACAAAATCCAACCTGAATGGGTTGTTCAATGCGCTACATGTACCAAGTTAAAGTGACCAAATAATAATACTTTAAGAAAATTGAGAAGTTGTAAATGCCATGCTTAAACTGTTCGATGACCTTAAAGAACCGGGAGTAAGATCCACAAGGGAGGACTATGTGTCAAACCAAGAAGAATGAAAGTTCCCACAATGTTACAAAGATAATACTAGACACATCAGTAACTAATTTAATTGATGGTATAAAAAAAAAGGTATAAAACCAGTAATAAACAGTGGAACAAGTATAACTTTATTAAGAAGGCCTTTTTGTTTATCTTTAGAACTGATTAATTGTTTTTGTACCTGTTACACCTTGTAATTGTACTTTTCAACTTAAGGGAGTTGAAATTAACTTAATTAACCCATCCCGTCCCCCCCCCCCCCACAGTGATCCTCAAGAAGATGTTCTATAGTAAAGTTGATATTGAAGTAAATTTTACTCGTTTGAAGTTCTTGCAAATTGTAATAATAATTGTCATGTCAAAATTATATTAATAGACAAGTAACCATTAAGTCATGAATATTACTCTTTTTCTTTTCTTTAACCTTTTTTTTGTTAGGGATCTGCTCGGCGATAACCCAATCGCTAAACTGGATGTTAAGTTAAATCCTGAGGGTGGGCTCTATGTACCTGGACTCACTGAAATTGAAGTAGAAAGTGCCAATGATATAAATGAAGTAAGTTAAAGACATGTTGTAGGATGCAATGGCTAAACTTTATTGCCAAATATTTAGTCAGCATAAAGTGATAAAAACAACAGTCTACAAAAATTGTTCAGCCAACGAATAACACCATTTCGTCTTCATGAAGAATTCAGTTATATATCACCAGATGGTTTGAAGTATGAATTCATGATGATAAGTTAAGTTTGATATGTTTTACAGACCACAAATTGCAAATGTTATAAGCACACTTTACAATTAACCAACCAAAATCCCAACATTTTCCCTTTGATAAGGTTTCTTGGTTGCTTTTCTTCATGTCAGGTCTTCCAAATAGGACGTAAAAACAGATCGACTGCATCGACAGACATGAACGAGAGGAGTTCCCGGTCACACGCTCTCCTGTGTGTGACCGTCACAGGGACCAACCTACGCACCAGAACAAAAACAAAAGGTACGTAGATATATATCAACAAAGATTAACTTTGTTGACCATCCAAAGAGACTGATTGTAATGTACGAAGGGGTTCCTTTGCATCCAGATATAAGCTTAATAATGTACCTGTTGTGATATTCCACAATGTTTTCTAAAGTTACATAGAACTTTTCTCTTTGGGTGTTTGCTGAGGGGTAATTTGGTAGTTTGAAAGAGTTTTCATGTATAGAGTAACTCGTGAAATTGCCTTCTGTCACAGAAATGAAGGTTGTCTTTTCATCTTATTATATACATCCACTGAAAGATTGTGAAAACTCAAAATATGAAATTTGTTTAATATTTTGATTCTTCAGATTACTCCACTTCTCCGGGTCTCCCAAACTGAAAGAATAGTACATCACTCACTGGTCACAATTTTTCACAAATTTATTTCTTGTAAACTGTTACCCCTGTCAGTCATCCCTCTCCCCCAAACCAAACCTCTCTTACTCCTTGATCTCATCCCTACTCCCCTCAACCAACCACGTAAAAGATCATTCCGTCCATCCCAATTCCTTACATTGAATTTTTCCTCAATCACAGGTCGTCTTAATCTCGTCGACCTGGCGGGATCTGAGAGGGTCGGCAAATCTGGCTCTAACACAGATGCTGATCGGATGAAGGAAGCACAGAACATTAACAAAAGCCTCTCAGCTCTCGGTGATGTCATCCAGGCACTAAGAGGGAAGCAGTCTCACATCCCATACAGGAATTCCAAGCTAACCTATTTGTTGCAGGAGTCTTTAGGTAAATGTTAGCTATTCCTCCAGGTTAAGCCGGTCAAACATTTCCAGACTGAGAGCTGAAAATGTAAGATTTTCGTGATTGGCAGTGCGTGCTGTTTCCAGACCAGGATAAAAGTTACCAATCACTGAAAAATATTTTTGCATGTGACCTAACGAACACCAGTCATTATTATTACAGCAAATATCTTTGTGTGCAAACATCTGCAGTTCATTGTGCAGGAGCCAATTGTAAAATTATGGATCTTCTCAACTAGGGAAAACTAGGCTTCACTTGTCGAGTCAAATTGGGTCTCATTCGGTTGGGGCAGTCTGTGGTACTGAATATTTATGGCAGTGTTTCTTTATGTAACTAGAGAGAAATATTTTTTAAAAACATGGTTTCTTTCAGTTTGTCAGTGACTTCCAAACCATCATGTTTTGTACTTATGATTCTTAAAAGATCGAATAGTTTATGGTTTTGAAGTATGACGGAACTTTGGAAGAGGTAGAGGTAGCATGAGATCGAGGATATTGGATGGAAAGAAAAATTTATCAAGAACACTTGTTTTACCTATTTTTAATTTAAAAAAAACCGATGTAATTCACCTTTCTAAAAGTTTTAAAGTTGATCATACTGCATGTTTCAACAATGCAGGAATGATTCCCCTCATTTTAAATCGTTTCATGTGTTTTTTTTTTGCACTTCAGGCGGTGACAGCAAAACACTGATGCTGGTGCAAGTATCGCCCATAGCCAAGAACTCTGGCGAGTCGCAGTGCACCCTTAGTTTTGCTCAAAGGGTGAGATCGGTCGAGTTGGGTTCTGCTAAGAAGAAAGTAGAAACAGCAGAGATCGCAGCACTCAGAGAAAGACTGTCTCAATATGAGGTAGGTTTAGAGTCGTTTATTTTTTGGTTTTCAAAACGGTTGCAAAGTGAAAGTTGATGAACAAAGAAAGCAGTTATCCTTTAAATTCAAAACCGTGACATCAGTGTTAGACACTGCTCACTCTGTCCAATAATTTATTTGCCCTTCCAAGTTTGTGTATACTTTTTTAGTCAGTTTTCTGTTGTTCTTCTCTTTGTATATTTCAAATTCGAGAGAGTTAAATTGAAAATGTTATAAAACTTGTAACCCTTATTGTCCTGACATTTTGTAGGAGATGGAAAGATTTACAGTTGGCACAGTTTCAGTTCAGTAACTCATTAGAGATGTGGATTCAATATGTTATTTTTTACTTAACTTGATACACACTGAATTGCCTACTGTTTTAAACAAAAGGCATGGTATCGAATGATGGGCTGGATAGCCACATTGTAAGAGCGCAGGAATTGTGTTCCTGACATCAATGGTACCAAGTTCTGTTGTTGCATAAAATGGCTTTTACTTTTTCAAACATTTGTTCTTATTTTCCTATTGTTATATTTCCATTTATCTGTTGTCATTTTGTCACATAATATGCTTTATCACCACACAAATGCTGTTATCTTCTTATTTATTTTTATTGTTGCTATATTTGTCTCTTTTCTTCAAGTAGAGTTCTCGCAGTTTTAATTTATCTCTGCATTTACACATTCCAAGTTCATCAATCAAACGAACCAACTATCCAATCACAAAAGACCTAACTTAGCACTTGTATTGCTTTTTTAGAATTAAAGGTTTATTAAAAGTTTTGAACCTTTTAATAACCAATTAATGCAAAGTATAACCAATTAATGCAGGTGATCATCCATAAGAAAATTATTTTCATAGTATAGAAATTAAAAAGAATCAAATAAAGTATCATTGGTGAAGGGCCTGACTTGAAGGCTTGGGGGAGGGGTTGTATTATAGAGTTAGAAATATCTCATTATTTTTGTGATTAAAACTAGGCTAAAAACGTACTTATTTGCCTTTCATATTGGGTCATTTCTTTGTCAAATTTGAATTTCAACTATTGCCTGCCGCACACTACACTGATCCTGATGCGACCCAACTGTCGTTCCTGGATAATTGTTGATAGTCGGGTGTGTTTGCGTGGTATTAAGATTATGACTGATCATGAATTGACCAGACAGGCAGGCTGTAGCATTTTCCCCGACTGGTGTGGAAGCTGCCCAGTCTTCACAAATTTAACCAATGATGGGAATGTAGTTCTGCATGTGACCTACACGACCATCTTTGGTTAACAGAAAGCAGTCCTTGTGTGCCCTAGTCAGTCATTCAGAGAGAGGGGGGGGGGAGGGGGCAGTCGAAGGCACGAACTAAGATTTTCAGAGTTGCATCGGGTCATGATCAGTCTTGTAGTGTTGTGGCAAGCTTTAAGGTTTATCCGCCTCCCCTCCAGCAATACACAATATTCCTCAGCAGTTCTAGATCTCAGAATTACATCAAAGAAACATGTCTGAAATGTCAAAATAATATGAATATGGACATAATTTACAAACCAAACTGACGTACACATCTCCAACTAACATCTGCAGTCCATACACTTTCTCAATTTAACCCAATTATGTTTCCTACGCCCTATGTATAACATGAATATTTCCTTGATCTTTCTACTAGGACTCTAGTGGGTAGTGACAGGGAGGTAACCTGTTGCATGGTTTTATCTTTTGATATTTTTTGTGCATGTGACACATTCTGTCTGTTTGTCTGTTTCTATATGGAGTTTTCTTTGGGTCTTGTCTTTTTTGTGGGTTATGATGATTGCTTTTTAGTGGACTTTTAAACATATTAAAGGCCTGACCGAGTAATCTTCAGTTGTTTTTGTTTTCCCTGTGTGGTTTGCTTTAGAGGTTGTATAACGTTTGACTGTGTGCTCACCCAATGTACACCTATATAAAAACAGAATTAACTGTAAACAGTGAAGAGTCAGTTACTTCTTAAAGACATCACAAATGTTTTAAATTTACAAGTTAATGATTAAATTGGCTTGATTGGATTGTTTGCTGCACATTTATATTGTTCATTCGATATATTTAGATTCAGATAGCATGTCAACCTTTTTTTTTGGCTCACCCTGATTCTCAATATGTTAACTTAATTACTGCTGCTATAATCAATCAATAAGAATCCTGCCTTGGCTTTGCTATGTTGTTTAATTCCCAGCAGGGAGTTTGCATGTTTTATAATTATATTTCCCCAACTCAATATGTTGCACAACGAAATGAGCCTGCTTGCATGGTGCTATCAATCTCTCATGCATATTATTGGAATTACCCCACTGTTAAATACCAGTAAATCTGGCACCACTTTTGTGGACGGCAAAATCAATGGCTTGCACAGGACTGGTTTCTATCTACAAAGTACATAGTAGGTATCTATTGTTTATAGGTGATCCTGTAGTGTTAATCTCACATGAAACTTTAGGTACATTTTCTCTGGTGAGAAGTGTTCAAACTGCAAAGAAAATGTAGATTTATATCTGAATTCCTGTCTGAATGGTAAAAAAACTGCTTTTGAAGGATCTGAAGTTACTGAAAATGGGACTTTTCTTCAGATTTGCAAAAATGAAAACTGATACATTTTCTTCTCTTGAAGACTTAAGAAGCAGAAAGCAAAGGTTAATTCAAGTACATTACAATATCAGTAGTCTTTTATTTGCCTCTTTTTTTTCCCAACAGAATGGGGCCGTAGGTCAATATTCTTCACCGAAGCTGAAAGGAACTCCTTCCTCCAGAAAAGGCACACCGAAAGCCAGATGATAAAAACTTCCTACCATTGAATGCCAAAGAAGGCTTAAAAATCTACTCGCAAGATATTCCTACTTTAAGATTTGGTGATTGCCATCTATTTTGTTAAACAAATAAAGGGTGCCTTAAGCCTTTAATAATAAGAGGAGTTTGTATTAATTGCTGAAACATTGGCCAAAAGTGTTGTCAAATAAATGAAATTCAGCTGTTTGTCTCCTTCCATGACCCGTGTCAGCTTCAGCAATCGTGAGCCTTTATTTCAAAGAACACTTTATAATAATATTCAAAAGGAACTTGTTTGGGGTGTATTGGTGTTTGAATTGATGTTACACACAAGAGCAATTCCGAAGTCCATCAGTAATGGACCTTTTTAATCTCTCGTACATTATTTTATGAAAGCTCTTTGATCGTAGCCTCATAGGAGGCTCAAGGAAGCTATAGGAAATAACTCCCTCAGGATACGTATCATGTAATAATTGTCCTTTGTTTCATTATCCTATATTTATGATCAAGCAGAACTTTCAAATAGAAACACTAAAGTGAACTCTATTCAAAGGACATGACATGTCTTTGTAAATGATTTTACACAGGTTTGTTGAATAAACAAGCAGAGTTGATCACCCCTGGTGACTTGCTGATTCAGATGATGACTCAATCATTCAATAATTGATAGCGAGTACGTTCGTATCAGAACCAGCAAAGCAAGAGACATTCGTTTTTAATTAAACATGGAACCGATGAAGAGTGAACATGTTGTGCCTTGGAATAAACACTTTGCTCCATAGATATTTTTATAATTTTAAGTGTACAGAGCTCTGCAGTATCTCAAAACATATTTTCCAGCCAATACCAATTTCTGCTACTAGAGGCTCGGTATCATGTGTTTTAAAACAAACTCGAAAATGTTAGTAGACATCAGTCATTTTACTCTCTATGTATTACTGTGAAAAATCATGCCAAAAGTGTTATTTTCATTCAGATGTAGATGGTACATTGGTTTAATTTAAACAGTTTCACCAATCTGTGCACAAACCATGGAAACCTGCATGGCATGATTCATTAATGGTGTTAAGAATTAACCAGAAACCATTTTGCTACCTGTGTGTGGGAAGCAGTTCCTATCTTATGGATATCTGCCAGTGACATCATGATAATTGCTGTCACTATTTTAAGAGGAACGTAGTCGCTGAAAATATATCTCAGCTTGGACATTTTTCCCTCTTCAGAAAGTGCTTTGTAAACATTTCTGCATCATGTAATATAAGGTCAGGAGCGTAAATTATGAAAAATTCTTGACACAAATGCCAAGGAAAGCGGACACCCAATGAAAGACACAGAATCAATATGTAATACACTAGACTTTTCAGGTTAGAAAAAGACACTGTATTCCTAATTTATTCATCACACTATGTCTTAACATCCATGTTGAAATCAATTATGGTGTACACTACCGAATGTTTGGTTTGAAAATTTTCGTTACTAAGCAACCTTCCTGTGGAGATTAAAACTAACTGAAACTTACCACATATTTCTTTCACATTAGAATTCTTTCAAATATCGAGAAACATGTTAGCAGTCAAGATGATTTGATTAAAATAAGAATGGTATTGTTAATGAAAAGATATTTTGGAACTCAGAGTTTTATGAATGTATATTAATATCTCTTATATTTTGAATGCTTTTATGCTACTAGATTATTTAACTCTATATATTTCATAATTGATGTGCATTAAACCAAGTCCGAGAGTTCCATTGATCATTGTCTTTATTTAATGCAATAAAGTGCCATTACTTACATGTGATAACAGAAAATGTAAAACCATCTTTTTGTCATTATTTTTATATTTTTTATTTCTTATCAATTAGTTACAAAGACTCAAGTAGCATCCGTCCATCTCTTTACACTTCTGATGTATTAATTTCAAAATACCACTACTCTGATGTATTAATTTCAAAATACCACTACACACTAGTTTGTTACATCAAGGCTGAATAATACATCTATTAAAGAGCTTTGGGAATGAGAGAGGCAAAACTTGCATCTATGAAGAGAGATCTTCAAAACAGTGAGGGCCTTAAGCCTGTCATCACCTAAATACTACCAAAGCTCTGTAGCAAAATGACACAGATAAAATTACTACTTTTACTTGTATCAAATTGTAAACTAAAGTTACAGTGGATCTCCTACGCATTTGTTCGCTTTTCAATTCAAATCTGTTTGTCCTCTGTGTCATGACATTTTGTGTTCTCCCTGAATGTCCTATCCCTTACTATTAAATTCCAAATGAGTTGGTATGGTTGTATTTACTTCAAAACATTCTCTAAACTGAAACAACCAACTAGATAAAATACACTAAAGGTAACCTGTACTACCCCCAAACATGCTAGAGAAAATAAATTAGTCAGCCATTTTCAAACAAGTACTCTTCTTACCCTGCATACATCAAAGCATAATATCTCATTGAGATACTCAAACGTCAAATTAAACCTCCTTTTCCTTAACATCAGGGGTTATAATGTATTACATTTGAAACACTGTTCTGCAAACTTTTCACATGTTTCGAGAGCAATGATGATGACCTTTCAAGGCTGAGATGCTTTTATCATTAGGTGAGCTATGCTCACCTCCTGTGACAATATTCTCCTACAGCCACTCGAATGCCTCTGAATTCTTTATACTCTTCTCCGTCCAGTCTCAGGGATCTAATCTTGTCCAATTCCTCCCAAAACTGCCTCACGTTGATGGATACCCATCCTCTGTTTCAGTCATCATCAGACGGTTTCATGAATTTCATCTTCTTAACGTCACTCTCTTCCATTGTACCAGTCCTGTTTCTCTTCTTGGTAAACTTCTTTCCGATGGTTCCGATCAGAGACGAATACCTGTCAAAAAGCAAGTGAGAAATTTTGTACTCTGTTGTCTCTTGAAGGACGAGCTAATTGGTTATGAAACAGCAGATTGTTGATTTCTTTCAGAGCTTATGGGTCAAACCCAACCATGGACTCATTATAAACAGATTGCATTTGAAACTTCATAATTAGACTATTAAAGTGCAAAATTTCAAAACAGAGGGACTAAAATAACACCATCGATCTTTCTTTGTTTCATACACAAATCAAATTTGACATGCAAGTTGCATTTATTTACTAATTTTTTTACTACAGTAATTAATGCAATGTCATACAGGTTTTCTAGCCCAACATGTACAATAAACAGATCTTATCCTAATCCTTTGTTTTTGATAGTAACAACATTGAGTCCAAGACTTTAAATCACCAACATTTGCACAGTATCCAGTTATTTATTTATTGTTTTGAAAACTGGATTCATCTGGCAAACCTTGAACTGACTTGCTAGAGGTACAAAGTATACGTTTTGATGCAAATTTGGAACAAACTTGCAAGATATTGAGTTTGTCTTTGTGTGGAAAAACATGTAAAACTGGTGGATTATGGCAAGTTTCACTTTGGTATCGGAAGAGAAAGATAAGAAGCATCAATGAGTACTGGAGTAATTTCTTATAAATTGTGTTTACTATACACATCATAAGGACACTAATCAACGTCAGGAATTCTCTGATTCACAAAAGATTGTTGAAAAATAAAATATGTATATTCTGTTTACCTGGCTGCCATCTCCTCATCTGAAACAGCAATTTCCTTTTCCCTTGCATCGCTTTCCTCAGCCTGCACTTTAGCTTTCTCATTTGCCATCAGTTTCTAGAAACAAACATGAAGAAACACAGACTCAAACAAAGTACAAAGAGCATCAATAAGTTAATAGATATAATATAATAAATAGAAAATAATAATAAAAAGTTAAAAACAAAAAATTACAATAACAACTTGTTTGGAAGTCAACATTGATTGAAAAAAAAACAACACAAACATGTTTGGTTGTGTTCTGATGACAGCTTTAAAGAGAAACCCATGAAGGTAAATCATGACAGTTAAATTTCTATGACAGCAATAGATGCTATCAGGGATCTTTCCAATTAATTCACATGTCTAGTTTAGGAATTGCAGAATCATATTAAGTCCCACCTTGTTGTATATACTAACTGCGGCAATTGAATAGGATATTAACCATATGTAAATATTTCTTGATGGGGTAACTACACTTAACAGATTGCTATGAAATGGTCATTGTCTAAGGTCATTGACAGGAAGTGATATTGCGTTTTACTTTCATATTTACATCAAGTTCAAAAGATCGTTGGACTTTATTTGTGTATCTTGAATGACACAACAAGCTATGAAGCTATACCATACACTATTATTTATAAAACTATATCGTACACTTTTTCGGTTTATCAATGTTTTCAAACGTATCAGAAGGGATCAAATATCCGTACCTCAATGACTGGGTTCATTCCTTTGAATGAGAACCTCCCAAATTGTAGATTCTCGAAAGGTACAAAGCTGTCTTCCACTTCCAATTTGCTCCTGAAATAGACACAAAAGCAAGATATTAATATGAAACATTCACCCTTTCTTCTGCATCAAGATTCGATATTGTAATAAATACTTGAGCAAACTTTATACTTTGTGAAATATTCATCTTTATCTGATCAGAGCCTGTCCTTGGGTATTTTATGAGACTATGAGTTTTCTTACCAAAATTTGGCTGAATTCAAGAGATGAATTTAGACGACGAGTAGTTGGAGGTAAAATTATTAAATAGTCAGATGCCATGTTAACTAGAGATCAAACTTTATGGCAAAAATATGAAAAATACCAGATTTAACTAACCTCTTCAATCCATGTAAACTCTCATATTTCTGAGTGACAACCTATGACTTGAGTGGATGTACATGTGAGTAGCTATGACAGCTCTCAGTTCAATGTTGCATATATGACACATGCATACTTGCTTTTCAATATCAAATTCCATCAACAGGCTTAAATTTTAATTGCACTAATATGCAAGTTTCATAGATTAGCATACATTATTGTTCTCCACATATATGCATGCACATGATTAACCAATCACTGTGAATATACTTTAGATATATATGTACACTAGTTAGGACTACTGCAAACATACTCTTTCACGTCCATCTCTGGCAAGTCTAACACCCAGTGATCCTCGTCCACCTTTGACATCAGTGCCTTTTCTTCTTCTGCTGCATTTGCTTGACCGTACCTCCTTTGCATGAACTATTCACAATTAATGGGGGGAGAAAAAAATCACTTTTGAATAGTTAATTGATACATTTTACCAATTTTTTCATTTAAAGTTCACACAGCAACAAAGCAAACAACTTATTATTTACTGTCCCAGCAAAAACTCCCAACTTGTATAATGGCCTTGAATAATTTTTATTTTTACCTTCTGGCATTTTGTTTGTAGCAACAGCTTGAATTTAAGCAGGGATTGCTTAAAACTATAAACATAAATGTAACCCAGATTGTTTAATAATTTCTTTGTATTTTCATATGGAAAACTCCTCCTTCTACTTAGTGATAATAATGAGACTTCCAGACACCTTAAATGTTTAGGCATTTCTAAGGCTTGCAGGTTCGAGTCGCTGACCTGATTATTACATTGTGTCCCAGGGGACATGATGTAGATGTGGTGTACTGTAGTGCCCCAGGGAGGGATTGTTTGAATTGTGCACACTTTTATGTGTGGGTGTGACAAGCTACCAATGACCAGTGGTTAAGTTATAAAGTTGTGTGCTGGGGCCTTCGCCTCAAAAAAATCTGTAAACCTTCAACTTTAACTTTTACCTTGATAGTGATCAATTTGAAGAATTCATTTGGCACAGTGAGTATACCACGCCATGTACATGCCATAACGACTCATGCCAGGCTAGCTATAAAGCAGTTCCACGATATTTGATCGATTAAAACTGGAAGGATGAGCCTAACAGACACTCTGTCACAAAATTAGGAATTATTTTGGGTTAAATGTTCAGAAAATATTTCAATGAAATTACCTTCATCTGCTTAACGTTCTTAGAGAGCTGCATTTTCGTTGATTTAGCCAAACGTACGAACAAAACTTGACTGGAGTTGCGCAATGTTATACCAACCTGAAGCTATCCCAGGATTCATCACAGGATTCGAATCCTGTGATGAATCTGAATCCTGGGATGAATCCTGTGATAGCTTCAGGTTGGTAATGTTATCCTCAACCGAAAGGTGGAAGGTAAGTATGAAAATACCTCTTCTTTATAGGGGAAGTAATGACCATACCCCTGATACCATTCTCCATTTATATTTGGACCAGGTAACTCCCTGGTTAGACCAAAGCGTGAAAAAAACCAATTTGCCGACAACTCTCCGTTGCAGAGGGCATGATTTCTATGTGACCGAATAGGCTTTGTTCGCCGACGGACAGGCATGTACCACCCAAAAGCATTATTTTCATGATTGTCGCTTCCCGATGCTAACCCCCCCCCCTTCCGGGCCCACCCCGCCCACCTAGCTTTCATTCCATTTTTTCAGCACCCCTCCTCTCCTTATAACGCGCCCCCTAAAAACGTACACGATTTAAGACTTGACACAAAACTAATTTTGATCACAACAATTTCTGTGATATTGATGACGTAGGCCGACAATACTTCTATCAGTCCAAGTTTATTTCATTACTCATAATTTTTGACAGATGAGTAAAAGTGACTGGTCATTTTAATCTAACACACACATATCATCTGATAAGTTCCTTTGATGCAACCGTAGAGAACAAGACACTTATCACCTCCAATGTTTTTACAAATTATTTACAAATTTATCGAGGACAAATGGTGTTGAATGTCATTTTGATCAAGTTATCCTTGTGGCACGTTGCACGAACAGTGGCTGAAAAGCGGTTTTAATGACATGTGACCTCTGGCCATATATGGCCATAACTCATCAGGCTGAACAGTTCAACTTGGAGGCCGGACAGTCCAATAAGGAGGCTCAACAGCTCCTATATTGACTATCGTACTTCAGAAACCAGTTTGCAGTCCATTAGTCTTACTTACCAAGACACTTTTCCCCATAAATTATATTCGACCGTCATCTCCCACTGACCACGTGACTTTCGAGATTTTAAGTTAATACGATGGAAGGTTAAAGGGTCACATTTCCATTTGTGTATGAGGATTTCTGTTACTCTGAGCATCTAAAACCAAGGTTACTCAAACCCTGTTCTAAGTAATGTTTCATGCACAGTACTCTCATTTAGCCCAAGTGCAATCTCTGCCACAGTGCAAATGTTGGCGTTCCAAACAAAAGACAAATTCAGTACAAGTTATAGAGATGGCGCTACTCTTCTTCGTATTATTCGTATCTAGTTTGGCAAATACCGAAAAACCAAAAGGCCCCCTTAATTGAAAACATAAATTTAACTGGGTCAGGAACACGTTAAAATAATAGCTGCCAATGAATCACTGTTGCATCCAACGTTTTTATAATGAGTAAATCAGGTATGCCTTTATTTTCTTTAATTTTTTTATGTCCAGAGTTTCAAAAAGACGATGTAACTTTCCCCTAAAACAATAAATCCAAGCTAAATTTACGTTATGGTCTCATTCTAATTATATCGTTAGCCTAGGCTACTGTATCATGTCTAGGTTTATATGTCTAGTTGTATATAGGCCTAGTAACCTATTTAGTATAACCTAGCCTAGGCTAGTTAAGTTGGGCCTTAGCCTACCTAACTTTAGCAGACTTAAAGTAACTGAGTTAACCTAGCCTAACTGTAGTACAGTACTGATGGCTCTTGCCTAAAGTTTCCCTAGCATTTACTGTAAATATTGTATGGTGAAAATGAGGGGTGATTCCTTTGCTATTGTAGGGACTCAAAATGTATGATGATATGATAGGCCTAGGCTTTTAACTTTTAAGGTAAGTGCACAATATTGCAATAAGTGCTTAACCAAATGTTAATGAACGATGACAATTTTGCCTAGACCTGAGTGACATGCCCTCACCTAAGCTAACCGTTGACCACATGTTTGTGCAGAGGTCTGCTAAAATATCATAGGCTATGTGATTTAATAAGTCGTAATAAGTTGTAATTCTATTATTTGCACAAATGTTTGTCTTTTGTTATCCCAGATTCTGTCAGAAGCAACGAGCCAGATACAAAGTGAGTGCTAACGATCATGATGTCACTAGTTTTTCAACTGTTCAATTAACGTATGGCTTTTATATAATATAGCCAATATAGGACAGTGTTATGATGGTCTTTATGATAAAGGTAGCCTACAAGGATGTTAATTTTTCTCCTTGCAAGGAAACAGGTTCTTTATATTGTAACTTTATTTTATTATTAAAATAACTATATCTTGTTTCATTCTCTGCTGCTTTTTGCTATATAACAGCTTTTGATAGTTTTCAAATAAAAGTTTATTGCCAATGACACAGGTATGTTATAATTGTTTGGTTGTATTGAGAGCACAGCCAATTGCTATTGAAAGATGCCAAATCATTCGAACAGGATGCCATTGAACCTAACAGGTCAGGATAATCTTGTAGAAAGAAATACACCATTTGTGTAGAGAGAGAGATATAGACAAGAAAGATACCAGGGCCTTGACTGGATGATTTGCATTTATTGTGAATCCATGAAAACTACAAAAAATAGATATAAATTCTCAATTAACGTACAATAATATATCACCGTTCACGTAATGAATCGATAAATCGCAAGCAGTACAAAATATACAAAGTATCACACAAAGACAAGAAAATACTATGCAAACCTCAAAAGACGCAATTAAAATAATGTCTACAAATTACACATTTACATTTAAAACTCCATTAACCATAATAGTTAAACGTACCTCTTTGGTATCTCTTAATCCTCATTCATACTACACTGATGATACAAGGTAACACTATCACATGTACAGACTGGCATACAGAACAAATAGTTGTGACGATGCTATTATTGGTCAAGCCACTGAACCTACCCAGATCAAGAATGCGAATTCAGAGCCTTTGTTACTCAAATATACCATGCAACTGAATGATGACGTAACAGAAAGCATGACCTTCCCTACTGAATAGATAACACACTTTCTAATAAGGCAAGAAGAAACTATGTATACACTCTCTTACAGTACATATACATGTAAGTAGTCAAATAGTTAAATTGTTTTTCCTGGGAAAATTCACAAGATATGCACATGTATTTAATGTTCCCAATTTTTTTTTTAAACTAATCATATCTTGTGTTGTGTTGTGTTGTGAAATGAAATTTTAAGACACCTCGTAATGTACAAACATGTGTGGCAACCAAATGAACCTGGAGCACTTTTATGTGATATCTGCATTATATGTAGACTTAATATTTCAAGTATATTGTTTGCAAGTATTTCCTCAAGTTATAGGTCTGATTATAAATGTTATATTAAGTCAAATATTGTTAATGGTTATATTACAATGGATGTTTTTAAGTCATATTACCACCTGTACATCAGGTATATGTCACATGTATATCCTAGGTAAGGTCATTATCAAATCATAATCAAATATACCTTGTAGTACCATGCTATGATACAACAATATAACATTACATTATAAATTGTATAATTATTGTTGTAAATATAACGAAAACAGTACTGGATGTATTAAACTAAAACTTTGAAGAAAAGGGGACGTACTGTACGTATCAGGGTATAATTTAACCGTTATATAGCATCACAATACACTCCTTAAAATCAGGCCCAGGCTGCATAATTTGATACCTTCCTTTTGGACATGTTAGAAAATCTGCAGAAATGTAATTTATAGTACCATTGTATTGTTTTTTTTTTTTTTTTTTGGTCTATCAGTTCTGATGGAGACTCCATAAAGGTTTTCCTTAGAGTCAGACCTCCAGATGACTCTGAAGGGTTGGTTAATTATGGCCAATGTCTAGATGTTCAGAAGCCGGATACTGTCATTTTACGGATCAAGGCAGAGAAGAAGGTCTTTACGTTTGATCATGTTGCTGATCCTGACACCACTCAGGTATACTGTGTGTTACTGCTCATTGTGTGATGGCTACTTTGAAGTAATAATAACATGATCATCTGATATGGTCAAAGAATCTGATACATGTATGCAAAGTTTGTTGTGTAAAGTCTTTAAATTCATTAAATGCAAAAACTTGCTTTCTAGTAGCAGGAGGAAAACTATGACTATGAATGAATGCATACATCACTGCAGTTGACATGAAACAATTTGCAAATATCTTAAATGTTTGTGAAATGGTTAAATGGACAAATTAAGATCTAGCTCTTGCTGGTTTTTTGTTTTTTGTTTGTTTTGTTTTATTTTGCTGGTTGACTCTCTGCATCACTGCCTATGACTGTTTATTTCTTTTAGTTTTGCAAATTTGCATGCAAGTGACAGTAAGGATAGATTTTAAAATGAAATATCTACCATTTGATCAGTATTAAACTTAGTGCCATTATATTACTGTGTAAGACCAGTGTAAACTGAAACTATTTATTTGCATTTATTGTTGTACTGTACTTGTTTATATCAGGAATGATCTTTTCAACCCAAGATGTTTTGATGTTTGGAAAGTGAAGAAATTGTCCCATTTCACATGTTAAATCATTCAGTATTGTATTTTTGCTTTTATTTGATTCTTATGTATTTATGCAAGCTTTGCATTTTATAGTTTCAGAATGTTTTCTTCCTTGATATGTAAATTAATATAATTTTGCCTATTCTGTAGGAAGAAGTATTTACAGCTGTTGGCAAGAGAACAATAGAAAGTTGTGTCAAAGGTTACAATGGAACAATATTTGCATAGTAAGTTGAAATACTTCTCTTGTAAATTTGTTTTTTTGTTTGTTAAGTTTGCTTTTGTTTTTCTATTTCATATTCTTTAATTCTCTGTAAGACAGAAATTAGAAATGATACCTCATTGTCCGAGGTGTTTGTGAGGTTCTTAAGTTTGAAGTGTCTTCTCAGTTTATAGAGCACTCTGATGAACTCTAGAACTGAATCAGTCCTGGGAAATTAAACATCTTCCTGGTATTCTGTTATGGGATTTTGATAATAAGGATAAATTCTAGTCAATAAAATCTGTCACATTAATTGTATTGAGTATTTCTAGCGACTTTCACATTTTTCATATTTTACTTTTTCTCAGTGGCCAAACAGGATCAGGAAAAACATTCACTATGCTCGGTAAGTTTGAGATCTTTCCATAATCATGAAATTTAACAATATCGAACAAGGAATGGAAAAAAACAACTCATAATTGAAACTGTTAGTGGTATGAGATCATTTTGCACACACACAGTCTCATGCTTTAAAGCAGGTTTTAAGCTGGCTTTAACTATTTGCATTGAAAGAATTTTATGTTATGTACGAAATCTCATGGTTATTTTTTTGACCTTACAGGACCATCCGAAAAGGGAGATAACTTTCATCATGAGCTCCGTGGTGTCATTCCAAGAAGCTTTGAATATCTTTTTAGCTTGGTCAACCGAGAACGGGAGAAGGTAAGAGCTGACTTAATAAATTAATATCCACATCATCAAGCAAATGATACAAGGATATCAATCAGAATATTTCATGTCATATTTTGTGTGTGTCAAACATTAGTTATCAAGAATGTGTCTACAGTTGATTTCTTCTGTTCAACTTCACAGCAAGGTGACAAGTTTGAGTTCCTCTGTCGATGTTCGTTTCTTGAGATATACAACGAACAGATCTTTGACCTTCTGGATCCTGCCTCGGCCGGTCTCAACCTCAGAGAGAATATGAAGAAAGGAGTCTTTGTTGATGGAATCATAGAACAGACTGTGAATAGCCCCTATGAGGCATATAATGTAAGAAGGAAAACTCAGATTTTATTATGCTGTAATTGCCCATGGGTGATATTTAACAGACCTATGCCTTGCTGAAAGATATTATGTGTTGATCCTACAGGAGGGGAGCATTGGAAAAATCTCTGAACAAAATATTTCAAGAGAGAAGGATCTAGTTGACACAATAAGACCTAACACAGAGAATAATTTGCAAGCATAACCAATGATGGCTGTATATGGCTGCTTTTGTTTTCTCTAGAATGTGGTCATTTCATCCCTTAGATTGTTAATAAAACCTGAAACAATATGAGGTTGTAAGTCAAGCATTTATTTCTTTGTTCTATGGGTTTGGTGCAATTTATTAATTGTTTATATTTTGTTTATATTTTGTTTGATAACTTGATTTTATTCCTCAGGTCTTATCAGCTGGCTGGCTGAACAGGAGAGTTGCAGCAACATCAATGAACAGGGAGAGCTCTAGGAGTCATGCAGTCTTTACTGTTTCCATAGAGACCAAGGTAAAATTAGTTGTATGTTTCACCAACACCATCATCCCTGTGCTGATAATTTTCAAGCATATCTGATGAAATGTCTGTTGACATATTCTTTTAATCTTAACTTAATGGAGATGCAATGAAGTACTTACAACCCCTGCAGCACTTGTAGTCTTCATATCAAAGTGCTTGGCCATTGAGGTCTATATTCTTTTTTTCCTGAGCTGAATGATTCCTCAATAAGATTACAAAATTGGCTAAGGTAAAGGCCATGGATCGCCTCCTCCTAATGTTGACATTTTACTTACAGAGTAAAACATATTCATGTGTCGGTGTGTGACCGTGAATACTTTCCATCCTATTCATATCTGAACCCGATTCTTAATTTCATGACCTTTTTATTTTTTTTTTAGGAAAAGAAGGCTGGAGTGGCTAATGTTAAAGTCAGTCAGCTGCATCTGGTGGACTTGGCTGGTTCCGAGAGGCAGAAGGACACTAAAACCGATGGCATCAGGCTAAAGGAAGCTGGCAGCATCAATAAATCACTCTCCACGTTGGGCAACGTGATCATGGCGTTAGTCGACATAGCCCACGGAAAGAAACGATTTGTTCCTTACAGGAACTCTAAGTTGAGTTTCCTTCTCAGGGTGAGTTTTTGCAGGCAAAAAAACTTGCTGAAAATTTGGCACATTTTTTGGTGAGATTTAGAACATAACCTCAAAGTTTTCTTTGCATTTTATTACTTGTTAAAGTTGAACTAGGAAAAGTCCTAATAATTTTCAGGAAATTTTGTTATTTATTTCTTCTTTGATTATTAGTTTAAATATAATGTTGTTCAGTTGCTTTACATTGGAATAACTGTGGAGAAACTCTGAAATATTCATCCTGCAATACACAATAGATTTAAGTTTATCCACAGCACAAACTTATTTAGACTCATGCAAGGAGGGAATGCCTGAAAATGATTTATCAAGTTCTACCAAACACACAAGCTCTGCTGATTCAATTTTCTTGTTTTTCTACTGAACTCATAATTCATTCTTGCTTCAAGTTGCTTTACCTCTAATTATCAGGTATTTCGGTGACATAAGTTTGGTGGTTTGAGTGGACCTAAGTTTTTGAAGATTATTTTGTAATCAGGAAATGCAGAAAGTGCTACTCCTCACATTAACGTAGCTTGATTTTATTCAGAGATCTGTTGGATATTAGTGTGTATTTATATACACTTTTGGTTTGTTTGTTTCCTCAGGATTCCCTGGGTGGAAATTCCAAAACATTCATCATTGCCAATGTCCATCCAGGTGCCAAGTGAGTCATTTTTGTCCTATTCCTTTGATCTCTGTTTGAAAAGGTATTGTTCAGACGAGTTTACCAGCTGAAGAGTTTGGTAGATTCATTAATTTAGTCTCAAATTTCTTCTTATCAACATGAAAACTGCATTTCCAGATTGTGCGAATGTCTCAGAGAAAGGAAATATAGAAGTTATGAAATTATAGAGCTGCATGATGTGTTCACTCAAGTACAAAGAAACTCTACTTTTCATATTTTATTGGAATAGTTTTGTTATTTGAGATGTTTGCTGCTGAAGACTTTGGCTCAAAATACCTCTTTATCGTCTTACCAAGAAGATGAGTAACAAAAAAGAACACCAGTGGATAATAAAACAGTTTACAACAATATTAAAGCTATCTAAAACTTATAAAACATCACTAAAAAGTCTGTTTTAATTCACGCAGATGTTTTGGCGAGACGCTTTCAACGCTGAACTTTGCCAGGAGAGCTAAGATGATCAAGAATAAGGTTGGTGTTCTTTTACATTTACTTTTAAGTTTGGAAGAGACTTTATGTGCTTTATATGGCCAGATAAAACTTGATCAGCCAATCTGGATTGACCCTATATCCAGTTATATCTGGCTTTATATGGCCAGATAAAGGCTTGATATGGCCAGATTATACCAGATATAAAGATTCAAAGGGAGGCTGGTAGTAGTCTGTTACTAACAATATAATTTGAGCAGTTTCTCTGAAATTGATCTATTATTAAACATATCTTAAATGATGAATAGTCTCTCTAACATATTTTTCAACATTTCAGATATTTTTAACTTTAGTCCTAACTACCAATTATTGGATAAGCAGTAACATCTAACCAGATGGTACATTGTTTATCCTCAAGATATGAGAATTGACCACAACTTGTAAAAGAGGTTGTTCAGTCTGTTCAGATCAGTTTGGTGTCACTCCCGATTTACCTTTAGGCCGTTGTGAATGAAGACGCCCAGGGTAACGTCAGCCACTTGCAAGCCGAGATCCGACGACTGAAGGAAGAACTCTGTCAGTTTCAAACTGGAACGATACCTCACCCCCTCAGACCAGCAGCAGGCGACGATGAAAACAGTAAGTGTAATTGCGACCATCTTTAACATTATTTTAATTAAAATAACTTTCATTCAGGTTCCCTTTAATCTAATGTAATTATGAAAAATATAGTTTAATATTTACTGAAGTTGATGTTAATCTTTGCATTCTACACTCAAGTTGTAATGCTGAGATATTTTATGTGCCAACTATATGTAATGAGTGAAAACTGAGTTATTAAAATGCAATAGATATCTTGAATGATGGAGAAGCACCAAAAAACATTGCATGCAGAAGATATTGTCTGCTGTCGAATATTCCCAAAACCTTCTTATTGCCTTTCTTTAGATGAAACAACGGTTGGTAGTCAGAACGTTGGGGTATCATCGTCAGAGATCAGGAAGTGGAAGAAAAACTTTTATAATGCGATGAAACTGAGAGAAGATTCAGTGAAGGTATCTTCCCAATAAATTTTGAATATTTTTTATCTTGATTTAAATATTTCTTAGTTGTATTCCAAGAAAGTATTTCTTTGTCACAATTCTTTTATTAATAATGAATATTAATTTGATCTTTGTTTGGTTTTTGTTTTTGTAGGATTTAACTGACAGGGTTTCTCAGTTGGAGAATCTCTGCAGGAAGAAAGACAAATTCATTCAGTCCTCTAAGATGATTACCAGGTTCAGGGAGAACACAATCGCTCAGCTCCAGAAAAATAAACAGATGTCACTGACAGAGAAAGAGGTATTTTTAATCTGAATAATTGTAATCTTCTTTCGAGTAATACTCCGTAGATTTGATAACGTCGTAAAAATAGAAAACAAGTCAGCAGCAAACACATCTACTTTCAATACCAAATAGTAGACCTAATAATATAGAAATGGTAAACCTAACCATAGCCTATCGTGTGATGTGAAGTTCCTAAGTTCGAATATATCGGCATTTAGTAAGCTCGGTTTTCAGAGAAAGTACAAAGCCTACACTTTGCAACTCAACTAGGTGTTTGCAAATGTGTGCAGTAATGTGATAACTAATTAGAGTCAGTTTAAATCTGACCATTTCCATAAACATTAGGTATGTCAAAAATGTGCATAACTAAAATCACACATAAATTACAGTTATGGTCTGACATATTTGGTTCTAAAGGTAAAAGGGTGGAGGGTCCAGGTAGTGGGTCCTAACCCTGGAAGTAAATAGCACATTTTTGCTTTGCTTTAACATCCTTCTGATTGAACTGTCAGCTTGCAGGAATTCATAATTATTCTTTTCTGCTGTCAACAAATAACTCTTAAATCCTGTTTTTGTTTCAGTCTCAAGTTACGTAATAAACAAAACAGAACAACAGGTAGTTATGCAGTTATGTAATAGAAATAGTAGCATAGAGTTATTTTTCTGGCCGACCTTATTCTTTCACAGCAATCGTTAACGGCAGAGGTCAGTGCCATGAAAGAGCTTGTGGAGCACAACCCCATGGTGCTAAAGTACGCTATAGAGAACAAGAAACTGAGAGAGGAGGTGCAAAGACTCAAAACTATGGAAATGGTTCAAAGTGGACTCGACTTCACCGCAGAGCAATGTGCCCAGCTGGACAAAGCATTTCAAGAACTGAAAGAAAACGTGGATGGTTAGTAGCATAACTTAATAAACAGTTTTATCATTACTTAACTCTCTCGGGAGGGGTTTCTAGTTTGCCCCCCCCCCCCCACATTGAACTCCTCATCCAACTATTTATTTTGCCACCAAGAAACCAGTTTACTGTTCTTTGTAAAAACAAATTTGAAATATTTTTGTCTCGCCCAAACTGGTGTAATCAGCTGTTTTTCAGTCTAATCCTTTGATTACAGTTACTGCATATGATATATTTTAGGTTACCACTGCATTGAATCTCTGCCATATTATTCTGCTTATCGTCTCCCAAATGAGACTTGAAGTGAATCTATTTAACAGGTTGAATTTCATGCTGTGTCTTGAAAGTGGCAAATATTTATAACATTTTGATTTCTTCAGACGCTGGTAACTTCCGTTTTGATGGGACACCTTCAAGCACACCGACATCAATGCAAGTTCCCGTGGCAACTGTAGAAAGACAGAAGGCACAGCTGCAGGAGTTGCAAGCCCATTTAGATTCGGTAACTACTTGTTTATATTCCGTTTATATTTTCTGGTCTAACGCTCATCATTCTACAGTGGTTTATTTAAAAGGGTCAAACTGTAATTTTATTATTCAAAATTTCAACATTTTTAATATAAATATCTTGACTTCTTATCTTGGAAATATCAACTTTTAAGAAAGGACAAAATTTTGACATTGCAGGTCAAAATTATGACTTCCAACTGAAATGTTCAATTTTTAGAGATAAATTATTTTTGCCACTATCAAATTCTCTTGTGTAAGGTAAAATTTAAATTGATTCATTGTTATGTAATGAGTGTTCTACCACACGTGACTAATGTCAGTGCTTTCTTCATTGAACTTGTTCAAACATTGGCTGTAAGGTGAAAGGTCATAACTAAAAGAATTGTACAACAAAGTGATTTAATATTGCCATTGCATTAGAAGAGTGAAGCATACAGCACAACAGTTATCCGATGTCACACTGTATATTATCAACTTTAACTTCTTGTTAATTCAAAGAATAATTTATCTGGTATTGCATAGCAAAATACTATTGATAGTGAACACTTTGGGACACAAATTAGTGCAGATTTCAGTATTTTGTGATAAACAACATGAAAATATCAAAACTCAAGAAAGTAATCCCTTTACTTGTACTCTCTTTCCCCTCCCCTTCCACCTCCCTCCTCAACAGGACAATTGTGAACAGTCGGTTTCACAGCCAGACAATTGACAGAATTTATCAGTACTCTTTGGTGCTACTGGCATTTAGGGTTTTGTAACCTTATATAGCAACCTACCTGGTCCTTTGATTTGGGTTAGGCCTCCCGGTAGGCTTCATGTTCATTTCATTATATGGTCTTGTTCTTGTAAATTATATACATGATTGATGGTTTTTTGTATTAGTGTGTGGTTTTGTATTGTGATATTGGAGTTGCTCTTCTATCTTTAAAGAAGCTCAACCTTGATTTTTCTAATTTTCTCCACGCCACGAATTATTCTTGTTAGACCCGTCAAGAGGCGGCCGAACAGAAGGAGTTGTTCCATCGTAAGAGTACGGAGATGCAGGGAGAGTTGGAGTCATCCAGGAGGAATGTACGGGAGTTAGAGACGGCCCTGGAGGGCATGAAGGCCAAGAGCAGACTCGAAAGAGACGCCATGCATGATATGCACATGCAAACCATTAAGGTGAGGCGATGGAGACCAAATTTTGTACCAGAATTATTATAAAGTGACATGGGACAGGAGATGATGGTTTTAGGACTTTAATTATTAACAACAACTACTATCTGTCTTGTATGACAACCATTCCTACCATCTTAGGTTTGCCAGGAGGTCAACATGCAGATCATTTACAGTATATTGCCTTGAGCTTTCTTTATACATCATGATTTTGTTGGGTAATTACTTAAGTCCCTCCACTAATCCTAAACTGAAACTTGTAAGGACAATATCCCAAGTTTCTATCTTGCAATCATTCTGGTTATCAAAACAACTTAAGATCTTCAAAACGAGTCTGGGACTCAGTTTAATTACGGTACTGTCCCCTTGGATGGGTGAATAGTTTGTGAGCGACGCTGTCAATTTACCTCCGCCCGAGATGATTGAAGAAAACGCACAGGGTGTGAGAGTGCCTTCATGATTGTCATTTCTTGTACTGATATTTTCCTTCCAGACAATAACCACACCTAAAAAGAAGGCTGCATACAGTCTGAGGTCCCGATTGGTTCTACGTAGCAGCGACACCCCAACAGCAGGCCAATCAGGGGATACTACACCTCCCAGAGGAGACGATAGGGAGTCTCTGATGGGTATTATCGACGAAGAGGTGCCCGACCATGTAATGGAACAATGCGCCGAAGCACTCACTGTCGAGGTCCAGAAACTTCAGGTATCGCCATAAGACATGTGATTATTATTATTTTTGTTCAATTTTCAAAAGTAGATTAAATGACAGAAGTTTATTCAATAATAGAAAGTAAACCCATTGAATCTGTAGAGCTCTACTCTAGCTTTGGGCAGCAATGATATATGTGTTTAAGAATGTCAAGTGCCTTGGCAAAATTATGAATATCTGAAAGCCCTATTTAGAGCTCATTCATGTAATACAGATTCAGAACACATAGTCATTTACTTAAAGGTAACGTATCTGCAAACTTCTTAGCAAACAAACAGCTTCAAACAAGAAACCCAAAAGTACTATTGTTACTGTCATTACTAATCATAATGCCAGCTGTAGAAACAATTAAACTGACGATGAGGTCGAAAAATACTTTGGGTGTAGACAGATCTTTCTTGGTTTGCAAATATGAGACAAGTTTAGGTGTAGGGAAGGTTGACCTTACTACTAGGGCAAGTTTATTGCACTGGATATAGTCCAACAAACACTTTTGAGCTAAGACATTAAAGTCAGGATCGCACACACACACACACATATGTTTCAATGCAATATTTAATTCTCAAGACAATATATGTACTTGACACTGGTGAAAAATAGTGTACAATTATGTACATTGATAATGAAGTTTGCATTGTTTTGTACCTTTGTCACACTTCATAATTCTGAGTCTTTTGAGTCGTTTCTCTAGATTTTAACCCCTTTGTTCCTTTATTTCCCTTTAGGAAAAAAATACAGCTCTTCACAACCAGCAAGAGGTGAGTGAAGAGAATGTGATGAAGATGACTCAGCAAGTTTCAAAACTGGAATTCCAGAGTAAACAAGAAAATGAGGTGAGCTACTGTTTTGCTTTTAATAACAAAATAGCATGAAAGGAAAGAGTGACAAAAGGAACAGCATCGATAAAGAAAAATACCCCTCCCCACCCACATACACCCCCAATTTTGGGAAGAAAAAACCTTAAAATATCCCATTTCCAATTTTGTGGTGTTAGAAAGTACCCTTTCTCCCACATGAAATGTAGGGTACTGTTTTTGATCAACTACAAGTGCTCTTTTCTTGAACGAGAGTTTTAAGGAAATTGTGTGATTTCCCCACAGAAAACAAAGTCATTCATCCACATGTTCCTCAAAGTTGGTACAGTTTTTAGATTTTTAGATAAACACATACAAAAGACTGAAAACAATAGTAGAATCGAGAAATAATTAAAATTTATTCAAAACATTGAATATGCACCAATAAGGTGGATTATCTTTTCTGCATTTCGTTACGTCTAGTAACCAACTTAGTGTTTATGTTTGTTGAATCCATTTAATCTGATGACAGTTGCACTCTGAGGAGAAGACAGAATGGATTCAGATGAAAGAAAATTTAATGCATCAGGTCGAGAAGTTAAATGAGGAGCTCTCCACCCTCAGGAATACATATGAAAGTAAGAATATTTGTACTATCTTTGTTTTGGAAAT
>KN892089.1:0-13561 GCA_000934455.1 Apostichopus parvimensis
TTTGAGACATATGGCAAGACACCATATCAATTTCAGGCGATTCTGAGAGGGTCGACGTGGAGGCCACTGTTGATTTGGCATGGATTGACCCATAAGTATTTACTTGCACACAGGTCATTTTGGAAAGAAAATAACTGTAGCTTTTGGTGAAATTTGGCTCTTCCTGTAGGTTGTCATGGTGAAATCGTGTATTCGTTAGGGGTGTCCGAAGTTCGCAGTGTTCCGAACTTCGCAATACTGACTATACAAGTCTTGTGGTTTAAAGGGCATCAGTTCATTTACTGTAGGCCTATACAGTGGAGGATGTTCATCATTGTTAAGCTTTATTTTCATCCTTATTAACTTGGTTCACTTCTACAGTAGCAGTATTAAGGCTTTTAATTTATGACTTCATGAATTCATTGATCAATCTTTGATTTTGCATTAAATAACATAGAATACCTGATATTGAATCCAGGGTAGAACATACATTTAACTTAATCCACTTTTCTTTCAACTTTATTAAGAAATGACACAATATACTTGCTAAGCTTGACACGTTGTAATAGGCTACACTCTACTTAATACCTAAGATACATACTAAGTCAGATTTAAATGTATTGCCATAAATATTCAGCTCTTTCAATTAAAGGTCTCTGTACTGTTCATTCAGTATATATAACTGTGCAGTACTGTACTTCAGGTGAATTTGATGGTACATTAACAGACATTTGTGCTGAATATGTGTACAAGTCAAGGTACTGTAACAATAATTCATAACAGGTGGAGAGTTACATTGAAAATATTCGGAAAGTATCAGCAGAGAGAGATTCAATCACAGAAGAACTAGAAGCTGAGAATGAAGCATTGAAAGATGAAGTTAAGCAATTACATCAAGAACTAGATGGAAGGAACCATGAAATGAAAGAGGTACTGAGGCAGGTGAGCAGCTTGGTTAAAGTACCTTTTTGCATCTTTTCTATCATTTTCTCAACCTCATTGACCTCACGATGCCATAGGGACATACATATCATATCTAGAGCTAAATCTATTCTAACCTAGCTTCAGATCATGGTAGAATAAAAGTGGAAAAAAAATTGAATATTGTTTTCCTCGAAGATATTTCCCGTTTGGATCGTAATAAACCCGCCCATATTATGAATATTTAAATTCTATGAATGTCATTGAATAATGAAGTAAATAATTTTCACTTTGCCGGCGTCGTAAGCAACCCAGTACACTGATATATGTGCAACACCATGTGTGTACATTGTGTATGGCTGTGATACCGACGCAACTTTTTCAGATTGCTGTAAATGAATCTATTCTAGGCAACAGCTCATAATAAACATAATAGCTATTCACTGATTGGTTGTATTCAAACTAGTGGATTTGGGGAACGTACAGTACGGTATGCGATTCATTTTAAATTTGGAATTTGTCAGAAGACACTCTATGCAATATCTGCAAAAGTCCATAATTACTCCCTGATTAATGCTTCTGGCAGGGGGAAAACTTGGCTTATATCTTTGTTTGCTGTTTTGTGATGAATACATGTAAAAAACTTGATGGACATGTCAAAAGGGTTGGAAAACAGCTACAAAATGCAAAAAGCTGCAGTGTGCAGCAAAAATTCGAGTGTTATAATTTCATTAATTAAGCACAGACCTAGTTTTGGGTAAGCTTATAAAGCATTTCAACTTGCACAGTTCACTGGCTGCTGTACATTACCTTAAAAATGTCACAATAACTGACAGGTCACAACTTCCTATAGTATGCAGAACTGTCATATTCAAGTACTGTACTGGTATACATACTATCTGTGCCTTTTTTTATTCTGATTTTGCATCCATTGGAACCTAAGTGTATGCTGTCAAGTTTGTGTGGGTGTGCACAGTGTACCTGTGTGTGTATGTGATGCTCTAGCTTGTAATCACGGTATCTCAGGAAGGATACTGTACAGTATGATTGATGTCATACATGGTATACATGCAGTATGTTCATCATGGTCAGTACATGGTCCCCATTGATTTTGGTAGGGCTATCTTGTGAGCAGGTGTGTGTGTTCGTGTGCACTTGTTTTGTATTCTGCCCGAGGACTTGAACAAAAGAATTCCAGGTCCTCGGATGTGATTTTTAAAGAATCACTATGTCCTCGAAAGAATTCTATTGTTATGGATAGAGTATTGTTAAGGTTAGGGTACGTGGATTTGAACAATGGAAAAAACAATGGGGTCCTCAGTCTGAATGTAAAATACACCTGTGTGTGTGTATGTGATGCTCATAGCTTGTAAACACGGTGTCTCAAGAAGGAAATATGTGATTGATGTCATACATTGTATGCATATGTTCATCATGGTCAGTACATGATCCCCATTGATTTTGGTAGGGCTATCTTGTATATTAATGAGTAAGCGGGCTTTTACGTAAAATTCGAAATGTCAATATCTTCAACCGTATGTTCGATTTAGTTCATACTTGGTATGGTGGTGTAACTATGTATAGTAAGTACATTTTCTTTGCAACAACAATTTTACCTCATTAATATTCATGATTGGATCAGGCTTAATGGGAAATCTTAAAAACAGTATATACTTAGGTACAGTAGATGCCCTGTGATGAGTAGATTGTTTCTGATTCCCATGCCATGAATATTAATGAATTGGCCGGGCTTAATGTAAAATTTGGCTCATGCTGAGTGTGGTGATTTTGGTACAAAACTAGCACATTTTCATAGCATTTCCATCTTTATCATTAATATTCATCAATAACAAGAAATGCCTTTTAAGCACAAGATAAGAACCAAATGTTGGAACCATGAATTTCATTTCATCCTTTACATATTAGGTTTCCCACACTACTGTACATTCATACAATTAACCATGTTGTTTGCTTTGTGTACAGTATATCATTAATATTAATCAGTGAACATAAAGTTATTTGTCAGATATCTCTGAAATAGTATCTCTACTGTGATACCATACTGTACATATATGTACAGTATACTTGGAATACAATGCAAGTACACTATAGATAATGTACAGGACATGCGTATGACATCATAAATTTTGACCTCATTATTAATTCATGTATGTATCTGTTTCACTGAATAGACTTTGTCAACATGATAACTGATTGCTGGTACCTTCCTTTTGTTGCCACATAAGTCAATTGATGTATAATCCCACTTCAGTTTGGTGTGCACAAGTTCATGAATATTGTACGTGTATGGCAATACCACACTATGCATATGTTAAAGGCATCAGAACTACTGTATATACTTAAATGATTTTTTTTCTGGTTTACAAAATTATATGCAAGTTAGGTGATTTGGGTAATGTATCCACCCTGTAGAGCACACAAGGTGCAGATTTGCATATCACCTGGTGATGTGGATAAGAAGAATCATGCCTTGGACAACATTAGAAATGTGTGTCAGTCTTAACAGTCATTGAATAATAAAACTTTGGTAAAGATCCCAGACTGGAGAAACCATGGTGATCTCTAAATTACCGATCTTAAAGTCTCAATACCTGTTTGCTGATGAATTTCGGAAAACAAACTTTTGGAGTAGATTCAATGTTGCTGAAGATTCTACATGCACTCTGACCAGGTGGGTTTAATGGAGAAAAGCTGTCGCAATGAAAGATAGAAATACATTTTCTGTTGCCCTTATGGTGGGCAATCACTGCAACTGCCCATGTCAGCATATTCAATTACACAATTGTAAACAAAATAGTCTACATGAGACCCGATCAAGATTTTATCTAAGTCCTACAGTATACTCGCATCATCCACTTTTTACAATTCCACAGAGGAAACGTCTGAAAACACCTGTTTATTCATTGCAGTGTAAGGAAATGACATAATTTCGCAAGCTACATCGTTGAGACCGAGAGAAAGATACTATTCAAGAGAAGGGACCTAAGACAGGCTAGCCATTAAAGTGATTTCCTAGGCCTAACTGTCGTAATCAAAACAGAGAGATTTTACTGGCACATGATCTGTTGAGTGGGGCTTGCAAATTTTGATTGAAGTTTGTAGAATCTTCGGAAAAATCTGGCAAATTTTATTCAGCTCAAAATTTTAACGACAGATAACTCAATAAAAATAAGGAATATTGATATGAAAATTGCATAGAACGTTGTCATGTTCACTGAACTTTAAGTGCAGTAAGCTGGAAAGGTCAAATTTTAAATCTGGCAAACAAGTACTGTTGTGAAGACTCGCGCACAAAGAAACGTCTCATGCCGGTATTAATCTGACCTAGTTTAGAATGAGGTACAGTATAACAGAAGTGTTAGACACCACCATGGATCCCAGAAAATGCACACACAGCTTGCTACCGCCGGTAATTAAAAAATAGTGTACAGTCAATACATGCAGCTATGGTCAATACCCACAACACAGTGTACATTGCAGCGTGGACATCTCAGGTCTAGATAAGAGATAAAAAGGTATCACGTTTCATTACTGTCTGCATTTTGTAGCGACAAGAAGAAAACGTCATTTGCGAGCAACGGAAGTTAACTTTTTTAAAAGCGGGGCACGCGGTTTGGGGCGAGTCTTCAATGCCTTTAATGTGGGTTGCAAGTAGGCTTTAAATGAGTAAATTGATGTTGGTTAACCTTGCGATGACTGACTGGTTTTCGCATTTGGTTTTACTGTACATGACTTTGCCAAGAATGTGCCAATTTTGTGTGGGTAAATCAAGGATTGCTCAGTTGTGTTCATGTGGGTATAATATGAGATATACAGGGAAAATTACTATGATTATAACATGTAATATGTGTCAGCCAGGCCATGTGTTTGTTATGGAGGCTACAAAGTGCACCTTAGGGGTTATATTATTAACTGCTTCACCTTTCATGCGATTTGTGTTAAATTACTATGTACAGTACAGATAGCTGTTGTCAAATTTCTTGCACATAAAGAACAGAGAACATACACATAGTTCATACACTAGATACAATAGGAAATTGCTTAATTGTGAATATACATGTGCTTATCATATCCAGGAAGTTAACGTACAACTCCTGCACATGTCAATGGGATTTTACACAACCGATCACATGTACTAAGTTATATTGCTGCTAAAGCATTCATTGCAATTTTAAAATGCTGATCGAAGTATAGCTTTCGGTTTCTACGCAGGAGGCTCGAGAATCCAAAAAGTCAATTATGACGTGTGTGTATTTAAAGGCGTGTATATATGTGTGTTAGTGATAGCTAGCTCGCAAACAAGAAATAGTGGCTTGTCATACCTACATAATTTATGCGTTTTGATGAGCAGATATATGCCCTATTTATTTTATGGTTTCCATATGAATATTAATGAGTGGTCAGGGCTTAAAATGTAAAGTTTGTAATTCATATTCTCCATAATGATGATCTATTAGTATGCGATATGTACATTATATGATTAATCTCATTAGCTTTCATGGTTGGACAAACTTAAATAAGATTGCTTGTTAACTTGATATCCCAATAAGGCATGTTAGATAAATATCATACTTACATGGAAAATAAACAACTGTGGTTAGATGTGCTCTATTTCCTTCATATCATGATTATTAATGAATAGATTGCCTTAACTTACTTTTACCATGTATGATTCACTTTACTTAGTGTGGTTGTGTTAATAGGTGGTAGGTACATTTTCATATGATTATTGCGTATAATTTTTTTAGTACGTATGGTTTGGAAGAGCTTAAGAATTGGTCCCTGAAAATAGCTGGTAGGCCTGACCTCAAAGGAAAAGAAAGTTGATTAATGTCATCGTGGACAGTTAGATGTCATGATGAGTAGATGTAGAACTCAGAGGTTTTTGCAATGTGGGATGTCCAGTTTGGACTCATGTAAATCCCTCAAAAAAATCAATAAAATTTTGTGTGTAAGCTACAGTAGATAGGACATCATGTATCTACAGTATATCCCAATATTATCCAAACATCCCATTTGAGTACGCCCTCATGGGTCCGATGTATATAGGGTAGAGGCCTGAACCTGTATGCGAGGGCTTGAGGCAAATGAAGGATTTAAGGGTGTCATTTTCAGTATTTTTCACTGAGATTTTAGTGCAGTAATCTGGAAAGGTCGAAGTTTAAATTTGGCAAACAAGTACTGAGACTTTAAGTAATAAAAGGCAGCAAGGATTTTGGTTACTGGTGAGAAGAGCCATTGAATTATATAGGAAAGATTTGATCTGTGTCAAATACGTACAATTTATTATTTTCTTTAATAATTTAAGGGTGGATTAGTTGATCTAGCAGAGGGTTCTTCAAGTGAAGCTGTTGCTTACCTTATGATTGAAAGGTCAAGGTTAATTGATGACCTAAGTCAAGTGAAGAAACTGAGTGAGGCGAAGACACCTGATGAAATCAAAGTAAGCACATCTCAGATTTTCCGTTTCAGTAATATTTAGCAAAAGATCTGTCAGTTGTAGTTGTTTAGAAGCAACATTGCATTGATTACTAATTTACTACACTGTAGGTGGCATCAATTTTACAAGATTTGTTATGCATGATTCCAATCTGTTCCAATCATGTTAACAATGTTGATTTGGGATGGACACAGTCAATTATAACTTGTATTGCATAGTACACAGGCTCGTTGGAATATTGATTCAAATACAAAAACTTATTAATTATTTATTATTTGAATTTTGAAATACTGTAAATTTAGTAACCTAATTGTATGGTGTATACAGTAACAGCAGTTACCTACGTAGTGTAACTAAATTGCAGACTGTTGTTTGTCGTTTCATTACAAATAGGCTATGTACAGACAAAATATCGTTTTACATCTCCATTTTTCCACTTTGCTTGTTGGATCATATTTTATTATTTCCTGGATATGGACTGTCCATGGAAAGATATGGTAAGGCTCACTCTAAGTCCCATATTCCTTCCCTTGCATTCTCCCCACACAGTTCATACAGCAGCTCTTGGAGCACATGTATACTGTTGTGTTTTTGATTTTATTTCTATTTATATTACTTTTTAGTATAGCTCCACCCTTTTCCTTGGACGCTCAGAAATCGTTTTGTTAAAATTGACACGTTTTTTATCTCAGAAGCATCGCTTGTTTTAGATGCACAAATTTAGCCTTAATCTAAACTCATAGTTTCTATCCTTGGAGTGTGATAGTCTGTAAGTATTTGTTGTATTTTTCACTGCTATTTAGGATCACAAAAATGTAAATCATAGTTATTATTGGCCAGTTTTTGATGTGTTTTGTGAGATGCCCTATTGTTTTCTATCCTCCATTTTATGTATTACCGTAGACCAATTCCGCTACGTTCCTGTATTATATACATTGTTACTTACGGTTCGTGAGATTTGCGTACTTGGGCTCACACGTTACCTGGTTGTTAGGTTTTTTTTGTTGCAGTCATACTAGGTTGTATATTGTAGTAATGTTTGGTATCTATTTTATTATTGCGTGTACTTCACATCTATTCTTGGGGGGTATTCTATTATCTTCACAACTCATTCAGTATGTTTCGTTACCCTTGGGCTTCTAATTACGTGTTATGTTATCATTGTTATATTTGCACGATGTGCGTACAGGGTACGTTAGCTAAGACTTTGGTTGTATGGAGTTTCGGTTAGACCATTGTTTACTCAATTTTTATACAGTTACGTATTATGTGTTCCCTACGTTGTCATTGTAGTATATGTAGTGGACAGTTTTCGGTTAACCACAAGTATGACATACAGTACTTATTTACCTTGCCTAAGTTAATTTCTCAGCCTTGTACATCTTGTTCAGCACAGGTTATCTTTAGTCAGGTATGTCACCTTCTTGTGGCATATATCACCTAGCCTTGTTTTTATAACATGTTCATTATTCTCACCTTGTTATTTAGACATAGTTTTTCCTTTGTTTCTTTCAGTTTTCCCATCTACTCACTCATTCACCAACATTCATTCAAAATAAACTACTGGCAAACGTCCATGATCTTGTCACGGTTTATCTTTATTTTGGGGCTTGAGGGGAAATGGTTGTCTGGCTGTATAGCGCCCTCAGTTTCTTAGCGCGAGGACAGCACATATACTGTCACTTATTATTGTAGTGGCGTGCACGCTACAATATTTTCATTACTGGCTAAGTGAATGATACCTACTTGAATGGACGTTGAAACTTATTAGTTTCTTATAGTCTCTGTACATTTGCAGTTTCAGAGGCTAGCTGCGTAGCCAATTTATATTGAGCCTGTCACGGCACTCACTTTGTAGGTACCTACATGACTTAACTCCCTGGTGTGTTATCCGATCAAATATAACAGCATGAACAACCGAAAAGTTCTTCCTATAATACTGCTAGCACTCCACGTGCATTACACATGCATTACTCTAGTGCAAGCACTCCACGTGCAAATATACAGTACTGTATATTTGCAGGCAAAATGCATTTCTAGTTCATCCCTGTTTTTTGCAATCTACATCCTTTCCCAACTCTTTTCACTACTTTTGCTTTAGGAACAACTTGCCAAAGAAGTGAAGATATTGAAAGAAGAACTACAGGAGGTGAAAATTAAATTTGGAATGAAAGAAGATAATCTGAAGATGGTATGATAAACCATTTTGCTTCATTGCTTTAAGCAGAACTTTGCTTAACTTTCATTTAACTGTTTCCTGTGTCCTTCCCCAACATGAAATTGTAGCAATTTAGCAGATTCAGCCCTGATTGATATGCAGTTAGTTTGGTTTCCTCTAGTTTGGAGCACTTTGGGTGATAATCAAATTTTAGGCAGTTGTTGAATTTTCAAAGGGCAAAGATATGTTAAATTTTACTAGCTAAAATAAAGCAATGACCAAAGGTGTGTGTCACAGGTAAAGAGAAGACAATAATTGCAAATGATGAACTGCGATTGTTTAGGCCGTGTATTACCAAACAAAAACCGGGATAACTGACTGAAGAAAACTGGTTTTGAAAAGCGGTTGGTTCTCATGAATGGGAAACACACGGTAACCTAAATTAGGGGAACACACAGTAGCCCTGTATTGTGGGAACACACAGTAACCCAATATAATTGCAGAAACACACAGTAACCAGACCTATACGCAGGAACACAAAGTAACCTGTTAAACTTTTGAGGTCCGTCGTCCCTCTGTGTACAAAGAGCAAAGAGATATCCAGAATTGACCGTTTCTTTTATAACGACCTTCTGTAGGTCAGACTTTCCGACCCGGTACTCGATCTGACCATTGGATAAAAGATTGAAAACCTCTCTAGTTATCATTGGAATGAAAGTACGTGCAAGTTTAGTACATATGTAAATTACACTATGCAAAAACACTATAAAAACAGGAAACTTCCACTCACGTGTCAGGTGACAGAAGCTTACTTGTAAAGAAAATCACATGACAGGGTGACATACAGTATGGTATATCACATGACAGTTTTGAAACACTCTGGTCACCCATTGTTTGATAGCAGTTACATAACTTTCAGTTGCATAACATTCACTTTCATTCACTCACATTCACTCACATTCACTCACATTCACATACATAACATTCACTAATCACTAGTCTGTCAAACAGTATGTGATCCTACAGTAACAGGTTATTAAATTTGTTACAATTCTGGAATCACCCAAAAAAATGGCTCCAATGTGTTTGGTTGAACATTGGGACCACTCAGTATAGGCCTGTGTGCATCAGAGTAATTTTTGTAAAACTACTGTACAGCAACAGGGACCAATACAAGGTAATGTTGTGACCAAACAGGACCCTCTGAGGAAATTACTTTGAATTTCATGATCTTTTGAAGAGCTAGCTAAATTAATACAATTTCCTTTTTTTTATTAACAGGAACATAAAAAGGAGATCGGTCTGATGGAGGTTGAGATGGAGAAAGGTGTACAAGATAGGAAAGAGAATGAGAAGAAAATAAAAGAATTAGAAGGAGAAGTAAAAAAATTGAAACTTTCTCTCATTATTGAAAAGAAAAGAAAAAAGCCAATAGTAGGGAAATCTGGAAGTGGTGAGTACAAGAATGATTGAGAAGAAAGATCTTGATTAATCTTTTGAACATGTTTAAATTTTGTAGAAATAAACTTTTAAACAGAGACCAGCTACAAATTCATCAGAGGTCAACATTGCTAAAGATAAATTAGAAGCTATATAAATCTGTAAGTGAAAAAGAAAAGGTGTAGGGAGAGTTTACGTAAAATAACACATAAGAAAGGGAAAAAAATATGGGAAATGGGGTTGCAATCTCTTTTAGTGATGTTTTGAGAAGTCAAAAGTGGATAATGTAAAGTAGTCATAGCACTGGTTACTTTGCATTTTGTATCTGTAATATTTACATCACTAATTATTCCTTCTTTACATGTCTCCTTTATACAATATTAGCACTCTTGCTCAAATTTTTAAGGAAAAGACTTTTGCATTGGTATATCTGTTTAAGATACTTTGAATCATGAATCTGTTTGGATCAACATAATCTTATAGGTGGAAGCTTTTAGGATCAGCTGCTTTGTAATGAAACAAAATATCTTTTCCCTAATTATAATCAGGTTATACCCAGAAAGAGAGCCAATCAGATACCACAGAATCAAAAATTCCAGTTCTTAAAAGTGGAAAAACAGATAAGAACATTACTGAAAATGCTCCCACAATGGTAAGTTCTAGAACATATTGAGATAGGCCTATGCACCAGTTGTACTAACTGTCTTTACTGAAACTGCACATTTGAAATTATAACTGAAGATTAGTTCTTATCTTTGAACAGTTATAATTTCACCATGCATCAATAAGAGTGTCTATTAGTACAGCTGTGCTATTGATGATGTAATTCTGTGGTAAATTGTTATTCTGTAATATTTGAAACTACAGGATATGACACAGTTAAAAGAACAGAAGTAGCCGAGTATGAAATTGTATTAATGTTCTGGCAAATGAAGTGGATATCGTGAGAGTAAAAGCGAATATAAGCCTCTTATTATACTCTACTTTGTAATATGTTCATCCTGTAGACTAACATCCTGGAGTGTCCTCTGATAGAGTTACTGTACTCTGAAATTACTCTGAACTTCAGTAATCTTTATTCAGTATAGTTACAAGTAAGACAAATCTGTGTCTATCATAGTACGAAGTACATCCCTCTTCATAGCATATGCCATCATGTTCATGGGAATCTAAGGGTATTTCCTTTAGGGCTCATGCACAATAGTGATTAACCGTTTCCTTATGACCTTGTTTACAATAAGTATGTTATTCTTGGAATACTTGCTATCACCCAAGACCACATTGCTGTGCTGTTACAGTGCAGTACCTGTACAATATCCATCCAGTTTGGAGCTGAGCTTCTCAATGCTCAATGATTTGCCCTGTTTTGGTTAGGGATTATCTTAACCACTGGTGCTTTGTACATTATGGAACCAACCTTTCAGTGAACTTCATCTGGTTAACATAAGACACCATGTTATGTATCATACTCTGTGCTCCTAGATTATTATTGTTAACTATAGTTGGGTCGCATTATAGTATTTTCTTTTCATTTGAGGTGGACAGAGAACAATGTCTGGAAACTGAAAATGATTTAGTGAAGTCACTTGAATGAAGTTTCACATTGGCTATTTGGATCCCATCGTATGAAGTTAAAGAATCTGTTGTTCACAGTTTTTAGCTCATACCAGCATGCTGGTGTGAGCTATTGTTACAGTGCGGCGTCTATCATTCTATCACTCTATCACTCTATCCGTCAACAATTGGTAAAACCGCTCCCACTCGCACAGTGTTTGATGGAATTTCATGAAACTTGGACACAAGGACCATTGGGTATAGGGCCATCAGAGATGGTCCGAAATTTGGGGTCAAAGGTCACCTGTGGGCCGTAATGGGCCATTTTTTGGAAATACGCAAAATGCTTCTTCTCCTACAGATTCAATGGTACAATGTTGAGGGTTTGTCACGATAGTACTATGGAAGTGTTACCTTCAGGGTGTTCATGAATTTGAGATCAAAGATCAACTAGGGGTCTTTTGTGGCCCGGGCTGTGGCCCTATATTTTCAAATTGCTTCCGTTCGTACAGTGTATGGCCAGTTATAATGAAACTTGGTCACAACGTTCCTCGGGATGAGGGTCACGAGGGGTGTTCGGAAAATTGAGGTCAAATGTCATTTAGGGGGTCATCGGGGGTCATTCTGTGTAATATTTTCAAATATCTCATTCTCCTCAAGATTTTGATGGATCATATTCAAAGTTGAACTGATGATTGTTGGATTGTGTATGAATAAGGTGATGCCGAATAATTTTTGGTCAAAAGTTAATTAATTACAATTAATCCCCATTGTTTAAAAAAATTTGAGCCTTCACCTTCTTCCAAAGCTCCTTTAATTTGTCTCCCAGTCTCTGCAGTGATTGTTTACATTTGTGGTTAAGCTCTGCAGAGGCTGTTAGTGGAATTAAAGCAGGATTGGGAGTTGTTATTAACTGTTGAACTGTAAGCATGAGAGCCCTATAGCCAATCAGCACTTGCCGATTCTTAGAAGTCTTTGAGCCTGAGGTATGTAGGCAGCCAGCCAAAATTTTGGGAAGGAGTGCTTGTGAAGTTACTGTATGTCTGCTCAGGTAGAGGGGAGAAAGTTCAGTGGTATTGTTTGAGAGAGTGGGTAAAATAGGATTTAAAGGGGAAAAATAGGAATTATAGCCAGTGGTGTGGCCAGGATTATGCTAACGGATGGGGGGGGGGGGTTGGGGGGGATCGCCGTTTTGAGCTAGGGGTGTAATTTTGTGAAAATTTTGAATAATTAAGAGTCCTTAGATGTGTATTTTCTGATGATGTAGCAGTGGTTTTTGGACAATTTGTTAGATAATGGTTTGGCATAGTCATTTGCACCCCCCCCTGCCCTCCCCATCCTTCTAACCGATTTTCACTCTGGAAGCCCATGCTAAGAACCCCTCAACATGGGCCCAAAATTGGTGGAATCTGAATTATGGTGGGCCATAAAGTTTTGTGGGCCCTACATTTTTAAGCTCGAATAGGTATGAGCTTCTGCACCATCGGTGCTCTAGTTATATCACATGTTCTGATATACAGTAAAATGTGGCAAGAACTCACACAAAAGCCTGTTGGTGTTGTAATTTCATAAATAGAGCGGAATGTGGAAGTATAGTATGCTACCACGTCTCTATGTAGACTGGTAACATGGTTGTATTTGATATCACATGTATACATGGCACTGACCATAGTTACAGTATTAAATGACAGCTGTTGCCCTTAAAGGTTAACTTTCATACACACATAATTAATACTGATATGTTGCAGTGATTTATAATTTTAAATTAATAACCCTGTAAGTGTAATCACTTTAAGTGGCTGGACTACTAAGTTTCACCATGTTTTTACCTCCATGGTTACACATACACCATGCATTCAATTCATCAGATAAAACACAAAGCTCATAGGAAAACAAGATAGTTTTAATGACCTGAAATAACATGGCTTTTTTACAAAGCATCATGCCAACAAAAACATTGGTGTCACAGCCTGTCATCCATTGGTGATCTGCTATTCATTATGGAGCTAGCTAAAAGAAGGTTGAATTAATACAATTCTTTCAGCAAT
>KN892090.1:0-11420 GCA_000934455.1 Apostichopus parvimensis
ATACCAAGGTGGGATTGTATATTAAACAAAAGAAAGAAATAAAAAATATAAAAAAAATGTGACATGTTAAATAGAAAGAGATTGACATGGGTGAGGATAGAAAGGTGAGAAAGAGTTAAGTGAAACGCTTGATGACTCAATTGTTTGACTTACAGTATTGGACTAACGATAATTATAATTAAAGCACATGTGTGTCAAATAAGTAAGAATCGAATAGCATTGCTAACTTAATAACTACTGAGCTATCTTCTGAGTGACAGCTGCAGGACAAGAGAGTGGGGGTGGGGGAGGCATGGGACAAGGTGGGGAGGGATCAGGACTTGATAGCTTTGGTAAAACAGCTTGAGGTTAGCAATGAGATGCACAATACTGTAATTCCCATTAATATTGAATTTGAATCAAGTGCGTTCCTAAGTTACTTAATATACAAACTATAAAAAAATCGAAAACTACAGGATTTTTGCACAAATGAACAAAATTTCATGTGGCAAACCATCAAGACAAACCAGCAGGTTGGTAGTTATAAAGTGATGGTGGCTTCCTGTGAAGGCTATTAACATTCTCTTTTACTCAAGATTGTGGCAAATTTATTGCTCTTTTGGTTTTTTAGTTCCTTTCTCGCCAACTCACTTGTTCTGCTCTGAGGTCTGGTGTTTCTGAGTGAGACAGGCCATCAGGAAATAAGAGTTTTATCTCTTCAACAGCAGTGGCATAACTCTCAGATCCTATAATAAACAAACAGCAAGAAAATAAAATAAAAAATAAAACCAAACTAAAACAGAATGGTTTTGTTACGATACTATGATATCAGAGATACATATCGATAAGTGCTTTTCTATCTGATATCAATTTCCAAACCAGCCTATATGAAATCCCAATATTAACTGACAAACACAAAACACGATATTAATTTGACAACGACTTATGCCATGAATCACTGATGTTGCTGTTAATATGAACTAATTTACAGCGATGAGCCTGACTTTCCCCAAAAATCACTGAAATAACTTGCGGGGAGTAACAGCTAGACATTGATGAAACCTAGGTTAGGCAATAGTATTTACACACTATAGCATAAGGTTAGGCTTATTGCTAATGTTATGTCTAATGTAACAGTATGTTAGTCTTATGTTACATATTAGAAAAGAAGTCACTGTACAAGGTAATAACACTTTTTTTGCCTCTGGGAGAATTTCTGAAATGTCTCTTTGGTCTTGGGGATTACACCCATGACCATATATATCTGTTTTTTGACAGTATTGTCAAGAACTGCAAGTTTCACCTTTGAGATCTGTCTGTCTATGTGTGAATCAGAGCTATATCTTGTGTGGCATACTCTATATAGAGTCTATATCAATCCACCAGTGTTCTCCTTCAGGAAGAGCAACAGAATACCACCAATTTCAGAGTACATTAATGGCAGTGTTGTGCGAAAAATGGGTCAATGAGCCAATTTTAGACCACTTTAGGTCTTCCATGAGCAGTGTTCGAATATTCTGTACTACTGAATGAAGGAGTATGTTTACAAGAGACCAAAACTTCAAGCTGTCATAGCCAAGAAAGAGTCCTCGGGTCATGATACTGAAAACTAAAAGTGTCATGCATTGAAAATGTGTTAGCTATCCAGTGATGATTAGGTGTTTAGCTAGTGAGAACTCCTACAACAGACAAACATTACTTTGATTATTTAGTTGTAAGTCAATGGGACAAGCTACCTAAAGGATCTGGAGTGAATAAACTTAAATAGATGGCGCTATTCCAGATTGAAAAACAAAGATTTAACTTTTTATTGTATCTAATAATTTATGCTGGCCAAGAAGTTCACTGAATTGGAAGCTGTGAAAACGGGGAGGCTATAAAGAAAAAAATCACTGAATTCTCGAAGGAAGCAAATGCCTGAATTTTCCTTTTCCTGGTGATAGATGAAATGTCATAATGTCATCTGTAATGGTTTGGCTTTAACATCAACTTGACAGATTTAGCTAAAATACTAAATAAACACAGGCTTGCCTTCAATCAAAACCTTGAACTTTTAGTAAACAGCCTTACCATGGAGGCCATTGTTGACCAAATCAGACCCATACAGTCCACGCCAATAGAACTGGTTCTTCCGCTTGGCTTCCACAGGATTTTCTGGTCCAAGCAAATCCAGTACTTTCTTCACAGCATTTTCCCGCAGGAGGCAGAGAGCAAGACAGGCACCCGACATCAAATGGTTCACGTGCATGGAGGAAACGATTTGATTGGTCCTGTTTTCACTCGGTACGAGGGCCGCTGCTTGCTGCGGGGACAGTATGAGCATCCTCATAGCGACAATCGTGAAGTCCTCCTGTAAGACTCGCTTGAAGATTTTAGACAAATGTCTTTGGACAGCGAACGGCTTGATGAGAAGAACCGTGGTTAAAAGTCGGGGACCTGTGAAAATAAAAAAAAATATGTCTATTTTTATATATAGATATATATGGTCCATATGACTTACTAGGGAACTATTACTAGTCCATGAAAATGAAAAAGTTCAATTCGGCTTAGTTCCCCCATCTAAAGAAATATGAGGGAGGTAGACCAAATTAATCTGCACGCTTGTTTCCTTTTATGAGTGTTCACTTAAAAGTACTGTTTTGTACCTGTTAGCATGGTCTTGAAAATGGATTCTTCGACGATAAGCATCCCCTTTGAACTCTTCTGATTGCCGCCTTTGGTTTTCTTTCTCCCACCTGGAGAGAGAGGCGAGTCTTCCGCCCACGAGAATCTTGCTGTGGAGAGCTCTTCCAGGCTAGGGCTCCTGAGAGGAGGGAAGTACTTCAGATTCTCCCTCATGGTGGGGTCCGCAAACAATTCATGGTCCCTGAAAAAGTGGGCCGCCTGGCGATAGGCGATTTCGGGAGATGAGGACATTACGATCTTCAGGGCATCATCTTGGAGCTGCCTCCTGCTGCGAGGTGTGATGGGGGTCTTCAGTGTCAGGTGAACACTCTGAAAGGCATCTATGCCCCTCAAGATACAGACGAGGGAGGGCCTCGAGGAGAGGTACTGGACGCTAGCCTGCCACTCACTGTTTCCGACCTCATATGGGGTCAGTTCCTTGGCTTGGGCCATGCTTAGAGATGGAATGAGTTTCAGGCCCAATAATTCTAAGCCCCTTCCTTCTTGGGGAGCGTTGTGACTTGCACCAGTCTGTACAGGAATGAGAATCAAATGAGACTGCATTGAAAGATAAGATGAAATGAGAAAGCATTTTGTGGGGTCGAACACCACTGGCGACAAGAAGCCATCATGTCTTGAAAGCCCACCTTGTCTGTGGGTAACTTTGCAGAATGACTCATTGGTGATAAATACTGATGTGTCCTGTTGTCACTTTCTCTGTCTAATACATGCTATTTGAGAATATTAATATGAAAACAAGTCAAAGTTCCATTTTCCTAATATTATTCCTTATTATGAGCTTTCCACTGTTGTAAGTGTTAGCTATGGGTACAATTCTATTCAGTAATTTACATAAAAGTGATGATTGTTTGTCTTGAGTACGACTGCATATCTGCAAAATGAAGATAAATGGCTTACATCGTCACTGTAATGTGAAAGCTTATCCATGTTTGTCACCAAGTCAAATGAATCAGTCATCTCAAAATAAAAATTAAAATTAAAAAAGGTGGTTGCTAGTACAGTGTTTTAAATTATTTTGGCACATTTATGTACTTGCTAAAACACATCCATATGGACCAGTCTGAATGTTTTGACCCCTGATAAAGGATGCCCCAACTTCATGCATGAAAAATGAGACAACAAACCTCCTCCCTATTCCTCTACACACCCTCCCCAATGCCCCCCCATCCCACCCCTCCCCCCATGGGAAGTTGATTGGAGACTGACTGTAATATAAATTTGAATAAGAGTGACCATTATTTGAGCTCTAGCTTGTTTCAGGTCAGTATTAACAACCTTTTAAAGATCATCAGTATCGCCCCCCCCCCAGGCACTGTAGCAAGTCACATAAAAGCCACTCGTTGACCAAACATTCCTTGAGCAGTTTTACTACTAGCGCCCTCAGCATCTATTTTCCTCCTGGAGACATTTGATTTTCCTATTGACAAATTTATACTCAATTAAGTCTGCAAATCATCTGGCGATGAAGAAGGGTATTTTCAGAACTGTTTAGCATATTCTTCGACATGCTAAAATATGGGGCTATTAATGATGACCTTAAACCCTGTGCAGGTCAATTGAACCTTGATCCCGGCAGTGGTAGGTGGAAACAAAAGGGATCGAACCTGCTATGGCGACATTTCAGTTTACCTCTAACAACAATACTTACAGGTCTGTATGTATCCATGCATGTGTGCATGCACAGTTGGGATATATAGAAATGGCCTTGTTCAACAGATTATGTATCTAAACAGAATCACAATGAATGGAACACAAATACCACTTGAGTTTAGTATCTCTTTAAATGAACAATGCTCATGAAAGTTCTGTTGCCAATTAAACACTGGTCAACAACAGCTGAGTCCTTAAGTTCTATAAGTCATGTCATTAATATGTAGCTCTGTTTGGAGGGTCATTGAAAGTCAGCATATAACTAGAGGTTCGCATGCTAAATATTAACAGAATACAATCAGAGAGTGAAACAGAGCCTTCATAACGCCACAAACTTTAACAAGGTGGGTCACGACAAGAGAACCTATTGTTTGTGAGAAAGTTTGAAAAATCACCATCCTATTGTTTCTTCAAGGTTTTGCAAAGAATGATATCCTTTGGAGTAAATTAATTGCTGTTTTAACATGTTTTATCCTATCTTTTTTTTAAAGGGGGGGGGGGGATGAGAAGGGGAGAGGTTAATTTATTTTCCTATAATTTTACCAAACTTACTACTTAAAACTCCTTTAAAAGAAATTCCTTTGCTTAATAATTGTTGCATTGCCAGAAAACATTTTTCATTGCGAACACAAATGATCATATCTTGTATCGAGTCATCAAGCAAACTATTCGAAGTTGAAAGTATTTGGCACCATTCTCAGTCAGTTTTCATTCAGGAATCTACACAGGGGCATTTTAAAGTAATCTTGATTTATATGTCAAAATTGACTGAAACCAATCTGATATCATTTGTATCTTTTCTTTCCAACAAAACCGTGATTGTCTTTTCCCACATTCAAGAGGATAAGCAGGCCATAAGCATGACAGAGTTGTGCGCAAAATATGATGAACTAGTTATATTTACTGACCCATGTAGTTAGCAATCACAACAGTTTGTTACCTATTGTTTTTACCTCGAAAGTTCTGCTTCAATAAGAAACCGAACCTTTTGTTTCTAATAACAGAATCCTGTTTTTGCTAACTTTCCATCAAGCAACTCAGAAATGGATGCACGGCTGATATATTGAGAGCCACTTGCTGCGTGAGAAGGACTAATTATTAAGCCAAATCACACATGCTGTGTTGTCTCATATATTCTGTTAATAACTCGTTAACTCATTAACATCTTTTCCTTTCAAAAGAGAAGAGAGGAAAGGATAAACAAAAAAGAAAAAATCTGAATTTTTCTCTCAGTTGTTTCGGTTTCAAGAAACTTCGGGCAAAACGTCAATTTGAATGAAAGAAGAAAACAAGACAATATGTTACTGAATGTATGTGAAAAGTGTTTGGATGAAAAATGTGTCAATGCATGTAGAATTTCTCGATGATCTCATTGTAACAGTTCATGAATTCAGATAAATAACATTTATTGTGTTGACCAACTTGATGTGAGTAGAGTACAAATTTTCCATGCAGGTAAAGTTTGTTTAAGTTAGAAACTAACTTATTTCAGACATGCTTTCTAGGACTGGTCTTATTCCCTCAGTTTGATTGAACTACTATGTAGCAAAAAGATTTTCAAACATTTCAAACAGCAAAATGGCAGCGACTACGTCATGCATGCACACTGAAAAGGAATAAATCTGATGCATATTTATGAACTCACAGTCAAACTCATACCCAGGAGCACTCCTAACGAATCGCCAACGTCTTTGAAGGTCTCTGCTCCCGTGAATGCTATCACCACGATCTGTTCCAACTCAGGACTTGAGTAAAAGGACGGCGGGATAGATGAGCTCGCGAACCGTTCGTAGTTCGGCACTTTGTTAAAGTCTCCGCCGAGTGTCGTGAGGAGGTTGTCAGAGTATGGAGTGACGTGGAAGCACAGGTCAGAGGTCATCTGAGCACCGCAGTCCTCTTTAATAGCTGAGAGAACGCCTGTAGGGTAGACGACGGTGATGTTTTAATTCTATTGAAACTGAAAGTGTAATCATTGAATTACTTACTATACTAAAAGTGATGCAAAGACGGCTAGATATGCCAAATATGGTCACAAATGTGGTCACAACGATTCAACAACTTAAACACACATTATTATTTCTTTGACACCTTTGAAGTATCTGTTCGCATGGTACTGACAAGTTTCAAAGTTGTCATAACGTATGAAGAGCAAGGCATGTATTCACTGAAGTTTGGTACCATCAAGTATTCGACTTTCAGCTTCACCTGGTGGCGACCTTTTTGAGAAAAAAGTTAGTCCTCCTATATAGTCCCCCTCATCAGTGTATCAGCTTTCATAGGTAAAAGTGCATTGCCCATTTCCCAATTCCCAGATTCAGAGCGAAATGAGAACTGCAAAGAATCAAATCGTGAATGCTACTTTATAGAGAATCCTTCTGACAACCTGTTGTATGAGCAAAAGTGAGAGGGCAGAGGGACCTTTCCTTCAACAACCTGCACCAGATTTAGGTAATATTTCTTATTCTCATGGAAAGGGTTTTGTTTTTTACCCTGCAATAAATTTAACTGTCATTAATTCTTGGTACACAAAGACTAGTGCTGTATCCTTCACCAAGTCCAATCCTACCCCTTCCCTCCCCCTCCCCTCCCCCATCCAGTCATTCCTATCTGTTTCTACTAACCTTTCATACTGAGTGTTACCATGAGCATTTCCTGCAGACTACTCGAGTGGTGGAGGGCGTTTTCCTTTCTCAGCAGGAGGACGGTAGAAGGCATCGGTGATCTGGTGGTGGTCGGGAAACCAGACTGTATGCTGGACCTGAGCTCGTCCTCATAATTCTTTGGTGATGTGGGCGTGGTACAGGAGACAGGGCTGAATATTCTCACCTGAGGACCTGTCAAACCTGAATAAATCAAAGATATCAGAGAAGAAATTCATATCAAAGTTGAAATATAAGGGGGAGGGGGAGGGGTGCAGATGAGGAAGCCTGGTTGTCAAATGTTAGTTTCTTTTATTAGTGGCAAAGGACACCATTGAAAGGCCTGTCGCTTTTCAAAACAGATGTCAAAGCTCATCGTAAACCTACCAGTTTCCATGAAGACATACCTAGCAGGGTAGTCATACCAATGCACCTAGCACAATTTTTCATACCATGACCCCCCCACCCCTCCCCACTACTGCAACAGAGATGGGCATCATCCTAGCTGTACAGAGGTACATGAATTAGAAAATCGGGGGAATGAAAGATCAACAAACCAGCCTCAAACTGCATCGACTCACATGAGCACAATATCATATCATGGTGGCCACATAATAACTAGTTTTGAATACCTATGGGGAGGGGGGGGGGGTGGTGGCCCAGTTGGCTCCTTCCACAGTCAAGATGGCATAACCTAAATACATGCCCAGAAGCCCTCTGTTTGTGTTGCCTTCCTCTCCCGCACCTCCACCGATACGGAGACAGCTGAATTTTCTTGATTCATTTTGTAATGCTGTCATTGACCTGGAAACGAACCCCCCCCCCCCCCCCTAGCCGTCCTCACGCTTCCATTCACACACCTGCCAGCTTGTCTCCCTCAACTCTGGAGAGGATTACTTACCCAAACTGGCTGCTCGTTTGGAGTTCAGCCTCATCCTCCTCACACCACAGATGAGGAATCCTCTGTTGTGGCAGACAGCCAGGATCATCCCTAAGCACATGGGTGGTACCACGGGGGCGATAGTCAGGAAGACATCTCCTAGCGTGCTGGCCACCAGTGTAGATATATGGGTCCTGTAGAATAGAAAACGACCAAAAAACACTTGTCAATTTTGCTAAAAAGGACACACTGGGATTTTAATCACCCAAACTTAGATTTTTAAAGATTCCTTTGTAAGGCTTGAACATTAAATATCAAGATATTGTCTTTGGAACACAGCATGACATCTTCATAATGTTATTTTTCTCAATCACCAAGCAATAGCTTGGGTTATTTTCTAATTTGAAGACTTCCAGTGGTGAAATAACATCATGTACCATACCACGGAACATTCAGGAGTTGCTATATTTGTTCAACATTGTGGCTAAGTTTATGTACTGAATTACAATGTAGTAGACAATCACACAACCATGACGATCTTCTGTGTTTGCCAAACCACATATTCGCAGAGATTGACTTTCCTCCTATAATAACAAGTGTCCTGTGTTTGTAAAACACAACAGCCAGTTCAAAATATTAATCGCACCCATGGGCTAACTGCTGTAATCCGCCTATGAGAAACAAACGTGACCCACTTGTACAGTTAACTTTCTCTGGATTTTGTATGGGCTGGCACCGCGGTTTCAATGACCCAAGGGTATTCGCGAAATGCGTCCTCCGAACGGCCAGCTCCGCTTGACAGATGTTATGTTAGGGTGCTAAGCATAGCGGTTGCGTGAAATACACACCTCAGCATAAAGCCTATTGTACATTTCTGAACAGAGAACATCAGTACATCTGCCTGCGCATGTGTCTGAGTCTATTTTGATGGGAATGTTTTTGTGGGAGAGTAATGCTATGTTGGATTGTTTCGTTCGATACATCTCTGCAAATGAACCAAACATTTGGCAAAAAGAGTACATCCACATATGATTGTATGGTTAATTACTGCAAAATAATACACAAAACATGGTTGATGAGACCACCAAGCTGGAATACATCATTAAGGCTTTAACAACATCACTATAAGTATATTAGGTTTATTGTATGTTCTTAAACAAAGCACCATATTTTAGTTCAATGTTCTTAAACAAAGCACCATATTTTAGTTCAATGTTCTTAAACAAAGCACCATATTTTAGTTTTATGTTCTTAAACAAGGCACCATATATTAGTTTTATGTTCTTAAACAAAGCACCATATTTTAGTTTTATGTTCTTAAACAAAGCACCATATTTTAGTTTTATGTTCTTAAACAAAGCACCATATTTTAGTTTTATGTAGTTTTATATAGTTGATAGTTGATAGTAAGATTGAAGGTTTTTTGCTTAACCACAACACTATATTTAAGAATTGCTTCATCTTAACCACTATATTTAAGGTCTTTTGTTAGTTCTTAATCACACCATTATATTTAAGCTCTGTTGCCATGTTCTAAACCACAACACAACATTGAAAGTTTGTTGCTTGTTCTTAACCATGCCACTATATTGAAGGTTTTTTACTTGTTCTTAGCCACACCACTATATTTAAGTTTTATTAGTTCTTTACCTCACCGCTACATACGTTCTTAACCACAACACAACATTAAAGCTTTGTTGCTTGTTCTAAATAACACTGCTCTATTTTTTGTTTGTTCTTAAACCACACCCCTATATTAAGTTTGTCATTCGGTTTTGAACCACACATAACATATGATTTATTGCATATTTCTGTAATCTTACTTGATCACTGGGAATTCGTCTTGACATTCTTCTTGTTTGACATCTTTCTTATTGCTTTTCTTGTTCTTCTTCTTCCTGGTACCCTCTCTCCCCTTCCCGCTACTCCTCTCTATGGACTGTAGGTCCACCACGCCATCCGATGGTACCCTGCCTCCGAACCAAAACGACAAGTCATAGTTGACACGGCTGGGATTTCTTGGAGAGTAGATCACGAGATCCTCTCTGGAACTTCCACCGTAACTTGCCATCAATGACTTTGGATCTGTTCTTTGTGCCAGGATGGGGTCCGATGGGCCGACCGCATTAAGCCAGGTTGAACGTGCATCGCTCCCTCTCAAAGCCAAAGCCAGGACCGGCAGATCAGACCCTGTGTCGGCATTTGATGCGGTATGATGTTGAGGATGTATTGCACTGGGGTGAGTGAGAATTCTCTGATCGGCGTACAAGACTCTTATTCCTACAATATCCAGACCCTCCTGTGAAATCCGATGCAAGACGCCCATCATCGCAGTGGAGTTTCTGAATAAGGCATCATAGATTAGACACATTGTGTTCTGTATATCCACGACTTCATTCAACGCCTTGCTGGGAAAGTCCAGCAACAGATGTTCGTCGGTGTTGATCGTCTTCCAGAAGAAACTGACCGGAATGGAAAGCATCCTTCGAGCTGCACTTGTGTCAGAACTGACTGAGAGGAAAGTGGACAGGGGTCTCGTGGTCGGGTGAGGAAAGGCAGGCAAGTAAGTCCCATCTTCCAGGCAGCTCTCGTAGCGAACTCCAGGCGGACTGCTTATCAAACTTCCCTCATTCGAGAAAGCCAAGTAGGTTAGAGTTTCTAGCCATGGACATAGCGTTTGTAAAGTGCTTATAGCAAGAAACTTTGTCAAAATACTTTGAAACGGCGTTGAGCTTCGCTTGTCGTTTCTGCTCCGTTTAGACCTTGTGAACGGTGATGACTCGGGGATCTTGGGTACTACGGCAATGTTCAACAATACGTCACCTTCTTGACAGACCTGCTGTAGGCCAATGACTCTGAATGGTATATTGTCCAGGTAGTTTCCTTCGGAGGCCAACTGTAACGTTTTATCCCCGACAAAGTCCACATTGGACGGGACTAGGCTGAGCATGAAAGACAGGAATACGGAATACGTGCTGGAGGTGGTGGCAGCAGAGTTCACAGGGCTGCGTGGCACGGACAACTCTCCCAGTTTACTTAAGTGAGCTGTCAGCAACACAATCTCATCTTCTGGTGACAGAGATGAGGGTAAGGCTTCTGGATTAACACTATATGATGAATCCTGGTGAAATAACAATAATAACAATAAGGGTAACAATAATAACAATAATGATAAACTAATAATAATTATAATGATGATAATACAAATAAAATTTATGAAAAATGATGTTGGGTAGATTGTTTTATGCTTGTTTCCACATTCTTAATATCCTAGTTTGTAAAGAAAGAAAATAAGAACATGAAAGACAAGACATAAATAGTGTTGGCTCCTGGTAGATTGTGGGTTACCTCTTCCAGCAGCGGCATTAAAATTTGATAATGCTATTTATTTTTCTTAATGGTAGTATTTCTTGTCATGGTGGTGGTGGATTGGGGAAAGAGGAGGAGGTGCGTGTTGCTTGATAAAGTCTTCTTTGTATTAAGTCTTTAGGACAGTAAAGCTAAGTTCTGATGCTCTATCTTTTCAAAGATTTGCAGAGAGGAAGGCGAAGTAAGTAGGGAAGGGAGAGGGAAGGAAGGGGAGGGAG
>KN892090.1:11544-47536 GCA_000934455.1 Apostichopus parvimensis
AATAAAACGTAGGATGGTGAGGGGGAGGGAGGGGAAAGGGGGAGGGAGGGGAGGAAGGGGATACTGTAAACAGTACAATTTGCTACCTCTATGTTAACCATAGCCTCTGATATGATTCATAACATATTTACTGATATATCTAACAAAGCCCAAACTTTGAGCCCAAAAAATCCACCTAACGTCAGCTTATAATGAACATTTTTCTGATATCCCTTAAAATGCCATCCAGAGATGTATCAGAGCAAATATTATTATGACACTAAATTTCTTCAAAACTAGCTAAGTCCTTTCATGTTTTTTAATTTTTTAATTTTTAATTCTTGAAATATGGCCATATTTCAGATGTTTGTTCATCTATCAAATATACTCTGAGTTCATTCGAATACAAGTGGGCATATTTTCCTTGCTCTGTGGATGAATTATTAACATACATCGATACCCTCATACGTCGTATGGCAATATCCTGCAGTGTGGTGTGTCATATTTCTGTAGGGCATGTTAACATGCTTGAGCTGTTATTAATTATCTGAGACAGTATTTTTGTTTGAGCTGTCACTTTCATTTATAGCCATCAGATTGAGATTAGTGAACTAAATCATTTCATCCACTCAAGTATCTGTCACAGAGAAAGTCCTGAGCACATGGAAAGCATTTTTGTTATTATTGGGGGGTAGGGGAGGAAGGGAAGGGAAGGGATCACTGTTCCTTCTTTGAGGTGTCCCAGAGTCAGGAGACTGCTTGGCTGTTACAGGGACTTTACTGGCTGGTTGCTAAGGGGAAACTAACACCCAAAGGAAGAAAGAAGTATGTGCATTCGATATCAAAAATCAATTAAACTGATTCAAAATCAGCAAATCATAGTATATCAGCACTTGAGCAGACTCTAAAGTCTAAAGAATGAATTCCCAAAAAAATTGTCTTTGAATAAAATTAGTCATTGATGGCAAATGGCAAGTTACCAAGACCATGATTGTGTTGGAAACTCTGAAAGTAGTTTTGGTTTATATCATTCAGTGAGTATTTCGTATTAAAACATGGACAGTTTGATTACAGTGTGCAAGTTATCTTGCTTTCAAAGATAAACAAAAATTGTATTCTTTGTTCGGCTTATCATTCCTGACTGCAAGTAATGAAAGGAGGCATGTATTCATAATGAGATATGAAAGTCATTACAAAAATATTGCCAATTAGCTCTCGGACAGCAAATTATGTAAATGAGAAGGCAGATCAGGAAATGAGCAGACCCGTCATGCTCGTTAACGATGTCATTAATGGTTCTGATAGCTTAAACACGCCTGACACTTGAAGTGCTACTGCCATAACTACCCACTCAATGGATGCATTGACAACTCAAATAAAAGTATCGGCTCACATTTTGGGTGGAAGGGGAGGGGAAAGGGAGGGGGAGGGTCAAGGGAAGGGGCTTGGGGAGGGACAAGGGAAGGGGCATGGGGAGGGACAAGGCAAGGGGCATGGGGAGGGACAAGGCAAGGGGCATGGGGGAGGGACCAGTATATCTCTTACCAGGGAATCATTTAGGGAAGCCTCGCAAATCTAACCGCCGAGTCCTGACCGGTGGATTTATCCGCGGCTTTAATGAGCACAGCCACAAGCAGATGAGCCACACTTGAGTGCACACTGTCTCCAAACTACCCTCTTTGCTCTACAGTTACATTCACAGTCGCAGTCAAGCATTATGCTAAGCTGACTTGAACACAACAGCGAGTTGAACAAAAGAGAACTCTTAATTAAGAGTCAAAAGGTGTCCAAACGTTCCGCAAAGCTAGTGTGTTTAAACGCTGTATTAAATCCTTCTGCAAAGGCAACACTTTTGTGAAAATAATTAAGGATATATGCGAATTAATACTGCAGGAATCTAAAAAGCTAATTTTCTTGTTTGCCCAGTCGGCCAAGTGGGTACAATAACTTTTGTTGCCTTTTTGCAAGTACAAGTTTCCTGAATTTTTAAGATTAAATGTCTAAAAAACTGAAACCAAATCACAATCTAACTTATCTTACACGTGCACATTAGCGTGAACCAGAGTCTAACATACGAAGGCTCAAGCATAATCCTACATGTGAAGAACAAGACCTGAACTCCCTAGCAGGTGGAAAAATTCGGTTGACAGTAGAGCAATTTTTGCACTCCGGCAGATCTGTATTTTTTTTAGCCAGTTAGTGTCCTTCATGGGCGAGAAAAATTACATATAGGCCTACGTATGCTATGCTCGCCGAAAGTCCAGCCTTATGGAGAAAAATGCGGCTCTTCTCCCGATCATTGACCAAGAAATTTATTTTTGTGAGGTTTGATAACATGGAAGATTTGCAAGAATTTAATAAAGTATTGAATCTGGGACATTAAGTGAAAGCAGATGTTAGTGTATAAAATAAGGCAATTTGAAACAAACTACAGCTCTATTGACTGTCAAAACCACCAAAGTTTATCTGCTTACTTGGCCAAGTTTGCTCATTGTTTGTGAACAATAAGCAGCTTTGTATTGTCATGACACTGTGCTCATTACTCAGGCCGGCTATCGGCCGGTGTGCATTCAGCCATGGGACCCAATATGCAAATGCATTATGAACAAGTGGTGCGAGATTTCCGCCAGCCTGGAGATGGCGGTTAGATTTGTGAGGCTTCCCTCGGTGTTTAACACTTTCTATAGCAGTTTCTGAAGGCTCTGCTTATTATTTCTTATAGAATACTATGTGTTCCTGCGAAAAGAAAATTGCGATACAACTTTGGACTTGTACATCAATTTGAGCGTTTTGTACAGCATTTTGTGATTCCATACTCGATAAATGATTCCCTGCTTACCATATCAAAGACTACAGGAGTGGAATCAGCCGCTGCGTTCTTCCCTGTAGAGTCCATTGTGGGTTTCATGGCATTCAGCTGACCTTGTAGCCTCATTCTGGACTGCCTCTCGGCTTCTCTCTCTTCTCTTAGTCTCTTCGTCATTTCCCTTTGAAGTTGTTTTTGCAGGTTCCTGGAGGCATCACTGTCCCTTCTCTTAGGTGTCCCAGAGGCGGGAGACTGGGGAGGCGTTACAGGGACATCACTGGCCGGTTGCTAATGGGACATCAGATACCCCACAGGGAGAAAGAAGCAAGTGCATTTGAAGTTTTATGCTGCTCTTGTTAGTTTCAATTTTACAGTACTTATCTCTTATTTGTTTACATATAGTCTTCATCTATATTTTGTATTGTCTTACCTATTTAGTTTTATTGTTATTTTCTTTTATTCAGTTTTGAAGTTTCTTTCATTTGAAAAGCACTTAGGTGCTTACTTATAGAATAAATGCTATATAAATGTAATTTAATGATAATAGTAACAAGAATATAACAAAGATCAATTAAACTGATTCAAACTCAGAAAATCATAGTATATCAACATCTGTGACTTCCCTTAAGAATGACAGATGCAAAAACAAAATGGTCATGGATGGTAAACAACAACTAAATCAAGATCACAAATTCTTATGTTTTTGATTAAGAGTTTAAAAAGACTGTAATCAGTCTAAATTCCCTAGGGCAGTAACTTTCATTTTCAAAAGTACAGTCAAAAGGACAGTACATTTATAAGTATGTCACTTTGTTGAAACTAAAGGAAAAAGAGTAACAGCACATGAATGACACTGGTCACTGACTACACTACTGAACCTACCCCTACCTGTATTGACGACTGTTGAGAAAATTGACTTTTGGTTTCATAGGAAACTGTGACGGCTTTGGCAGGTCGATGAAACCGATCTCTGAAACAGGAATAAATTTTAAAAAGGAGATGCTTCAAGCTGTTACGATGTTAACGTGCAATGCATCATATATGTGACGGAAATATTTTAAACAGTATCACGTACTAAAGGCACAGACAAACTGAAAATGTAATTAGAACTTGTAAAACAATTGTATACTAAAAGAAGTACAAGAATCTGTAATAAACTAATTCCCACCCTTAGACATTGTTTCTGTTGGGGGAGAAGAGTCAAGTTTCCCCCTGTAACCAAGGAAGTGAGAGTCACAAAACGTTCAAAAGTGCTTTCGGCAGCCTGTAAGTGACGATGGTGTCGATAGGTGCCTTGTGCGATGAAATGTTTGGAATCGATTCAAATTCAAAGGAAACACATTAACCTTCATCACTTGATAGAAACATCTGGAAGCTCGTCTCAGTTTTAAACCGCTCTTAGTTTTGAATAATCTTAGGGAAGTTTGATATACAAATAGCCAACATCAGCAAAATGCAAAATGCTGTCCTTAAACTCACTTGTTCTCTTCCAACCGTTTCTTCTCAACGACTGCAAGAGAGTCTACCTGACCTTTGACCTCTTTGGCTTTCTCCATGGCTCTTCTTCTGTGGAGATGCCACGCAACCAGTGAATCCTCATCCTCACTGTCATCGTCTGAGCTGCTCAATGATTCACTGTGACAAAACGATGCATGAAAACTGTTGCATTCATCTTACCTAGTATGTCTACCATGCATATTCATGAGCCCTCGAGTTGATGTTAAAGCTTTCTGAAGTAACTAATTAACTAAACTAATTAGAAAGGGATCATAAACAAAATATTACAGAAATTAATGAAAGTGGATGGGTTCCAACATAGAGTTAAAATAACTAATAAAATACATGCAAAGAACTGTTAACACAATACCCAGTACAGTCAATTAGGGAAACAGGTAGGTCAAGTTAATCCTCCAGTGATACACAAAGAGAGATGTTTCAATGCATGAATTGGTAGTGCATATCATAATCGTATCTTACTACTAACGATACAATGCCAAATCAACCATTCACAGACACCACACCATGTGCAATACCAAATAACATACCAGACACACCAACTTACAAGCTTAATGAAATCAAACCAGTTAACAGTCCCAATCATAACACACACTAAGTCATACTGAATAATACCATACTAAACCTTCACCATCACAGCACCTTGTATAACACCATGCAATGCACATTATCAAACACACCTATCTATCCAGGCACCCCAACCACACCACACATTGTACCAATCCAAACAATTCTGAATGCCATATACATACTGTAAATCATAACTCCTACACCATAGCAAACCATGGGACATTCCCTATCACACTATGCACTGCCGCATAGTCCACCATATGATTCTAAATCTTGCACCATACTGAAATGTACCACGCACAACACCATGCTACCATATATCCATGCATCAGGACTAATTGCCTGTATCAAAGCCTTGCAAGGTATACCACTTTACTACACCATGTGATAAATCAGATCATTCCAATTATACCATGCACCACACTAAACCAGCCACCTACCATGAACACACACACACACACATGTACCTTTACAGCTAACATATTAAATCGTAGATATAAACCAGACCATCAGGCAACAACATGCTATAAGGGTACTGATCCACACCAAATCTTGTTACATATCAGACTGTACAATAACATTGAATTCCATGTACAGTACGTAGCCTATAGCCTAAGCAACCATACAAAAGTACAGTCTGTAATGACTAGATGGCCTACAACCCTCAATTGTACTGCATAGCTGTGGTTGGTTTACCTGGGGGATTGAAGGCAAAGAATCCTACGAACTGCTTCTGGATGCTCCAACTACAAGAGAGACAAGGAGAGAGTGTTGAATGTTTATTAGGTCCCTGGACTTGTGAAGTATCCAGGCTAATGACGTAGCATCAAAGCTGCATAGTATGTACAAATCAGATTCAATACTTCCCTTTGTTCTTTTAAATGTGACTTAAAGACTCATCATTTCACGCAATTTTTTTAATAATCTCCACTATCTTTGTTCCACCCCCTTGTTGTGTTTCTGTGTGCTTTTAACTTTTGACATTGCTCTTGTTAGTTTGGATTTTACAGTATCTCTAGTGTGCTCTTATTGTTTTCAATTTACATTTACAGTTTTTCATTGTCTTATCTATTTAAGATTTCATTGTTATTTTCTTTTATGAAATTTTGAAAGTTTGTTTCATTTGTAGAGCACTTAAAGCTTACTTTAAGAATATATATAAGTATATAAATGAGCTATGTAAATGTAATATATTCATATTAATCATAATATTAATGATAATGATAACAGTTCAGTATCGGTTCAAGAGTCCAGCTCAACGCTGCTGCATGGCTTCTTTGCACGCAAGGTTGTGCTAAATAAACTTAACACATTTCCTGCTGAGACATAAGAACTCAAAACATACAAAGACAACTATTCACATAAAATCCAGACAATAATATCCCCCAAGCGAAACAAAGAACAGTAGGACTATTGGACTCGCCATCTAAACGACGATCAAACTTTCACTTTCACTGCTAAATTTATGACTTTTAGGGAAATTCCTACCCGTTATAAATAATAGCGAAGATAATTCCATGCGAAAAACGACAGCTTGTCTTCACCCATTCAATAAGACTGACCCTGTTGGAATACCACCTAAGTTGGTGATAGTCCAAGGAACAAAGATAGCTAGCACATGTTTTGCACCTTCCTTGGCTTGCAAGATAGCCCCCTCCCCCGCACACTCTTGCCCTTACAAAATGTTATAAAGTGGGAGCACTCTTTCATTTTACAAGCAAATTTGAAAACAGCAAATGCTCCTCAGCTCAGTTTCAGTTACTTATCCATTGACATGTAAATGATTTTGTAAGCAGTAAAGGAAGATTGCACTTAAGGTTTTGATGACAAAATTTGTTGACTTTTCTTCAAACTTGATATTCATGAAGACAAAGTTTGACAAATTGCTGACCTCAAATGACCTATGAAATGTACATAACGAACAGATTTTATCTACTCACTACTGGGCATGGACTTTCCTCTTGAGATATTGTGTTCTTGTGATATTGTGTTAATAATATTTTAACAATGTGTTAACAATATGTGAGATATTGTGTATCTTGAGATATTGTGTTAACAATATTTTAATATTTCTAACTAGGCTTGACCACAAAGTGAGTGTACCAAACAACCACAGGCTTCATCTGCTCATTATGGGCATGCACATACATATGCAAATTATGATATAAATCCAAAGTTTCCCTCTTGAGTTATCATGTTTTACAAGTTTTCCACATTTTGAACTATGTTTTCTGACTTCAAATTACCTTTGACCATCGCTACACACGATACATTTTTAAATTAAGTATGCTGCTTCCACACAGTTACACACTTGTAGAGTTCCATCCAACTTTCTCTTCTAAAGATATACTGTAAATTTCACAAGAAAGGGATCACAGGTACACACACAAACACATACACATATACATGCCAGTGTGAGTGCAAGAGCTACGATTTCATCAAAACCAAAAGTGCTGTCAAAAAACAAAACATGGCTTTGCTTTAATATCAACAACATGGCAGGCGAGTTTAAAATCCATCAAATCTGTCTCACCTTAAAAGAACATGTTCAAAATTTGGACATGTTTGAAACTTGTTTATCTATAATAGAAAGATTTAAATTTCCTATAAAATTGTGTTTTAATATTTATCTGTGGTACTGACTCAAATGGTTTTGTTAACAAAACTATGAGCAGGGATGAGCCTGGGGTAAAAATAAAATCCTGGAACTTTGCAAAAATCGCTGTATAGGCTCCAGTTTGCGTATTCTACAGTTTGTTAGGACAATAGTTTTTGTCCCCCTGCAGGTTGGATATCCCTAGGTAATGAAAAACATGCGAACGACGGATCAAATGATACAATGCCGAAATTGAGAGGTGTAAATCTCAGAGGTAGAAAAGAAATCACGGTAAAAGCTCATGCCTGTATGAAGTCCATCAAAGGAATTTCTAAACAATACACCAATGATCTTTGCAATGTATCCTAGCTGTGCTGATATGCCACATACTTTAAAGGAAGTTTTAGTCCGATAGCCATCTCTTTTGACCTCAAATACCTTTCAACGTTATTTTTCTGTCAGACAAATACGGTTACCTCTATGAAGTTTTCCTTGCTTGCTTCTTCTTTCCTCAAGTCAAGAAATATTGTTTCTCTCTCTTCCGTGGGATCTTTCTTCTGTTGGCTGATCCTGTCTGACGGAATGAGGGTGTCTTTGTCGCTCAGGGAAGACAAATTCAGCGAAAGCTCAGAGCTCGTCTTGGCGGAATCCGAGCTGTCATTGTAAGAAAAGACGAACACTTTGAGAACGCAATGTGAAGAGACACAGATTAGAAAGCAGCTTGACAAACGGTGATCGTTTCAAAGCTTCATAAAAGTAACATGAGCCTCACTTGAGTAAACTGAGCTGAAGGAGAGACCCTGTCATACATTGACAAGAATGTAAATCAGCTGGTTGCCACCAATATTACTAACACTTGCTCAAAAGAATTAAAGTCTAATCACTGTACAATCTTTCATACAAAGTTTGCAAAGTATTTCTCCTTACAGTGCATGAAGCAAGCTGTAGAGGGTACCAGTGTAGTGATTGAAGTGTAGACTCTTTTGGGAAAACTTAGCAGTCTACCTCAACGTATTAACCTTCTGAGTGACACATATGTGACGAACCTTCTTTGTGACTACATACGTTTGTGTGGTGGGAGGGGGTTACAACTATGGGTACAACTAGTGACTCAAGATCCATTTTGTAATATAAGTGGTCTCCTCATGGACATTTTGAAAATTCCCTTGAACGGAAGACAAACCCTACCATAATCTTTAACTTATATGATAGAAACCTTTGGGAGGAACTCCTCCCCCACACAGCTCAGCAACATCTTGTTCTGCTTGAGAGATATCATAGTTTGAAAAAGTTGTGTCCAGATGCCATCATTTGTAAATCTGTGATGTCATAATGCCCCTAGTTATGAAACCTTTTACTTTCTCTTTTGTGTTTCTTTTCATATTTTCAATGTTAATGAATGTTAACAGTGTTGACCCTGAAATCAATGCAATACTTAGGTTATTGTAACCAGGGTCAATGTTTTAGATTCATCGATTTCAAAACTTCCATTATAGAGTATATACATACATATATACATAGCATACATACAGTATATACATAGAGTACATACATAGAGTATATACATAGACCATACATATAGTATATACATAGCAAGAGTATATACATAGCAACAAAAATAAACAAATATGTACATGTGGCTCGAAGATGTCATATTTATACTTGATCAAGTCTTCAGCCTTACATGTGAAGACAGTTCTCTCTATCCCACAGACCAATAATTAGTACTGTTTGACTTGGCGTAGCCTTTAACACCAGCCATTTTTCCTGATTGTCTGTCAATCAACCCTATGTGGCAGTCATCTAAAAAGATAAAAGTGGAGAAATGTCCTATCCAGCTCCTTCCTTCCCTCCCTTAACTTTCTCTGTCTCTATCATCCCATTCATTCCTCGTTGCACAATAAACAGTGTGTGTGATACCTTGCTGAACCCTCCTGCCAGGCTACTTTGATGGCTGGTCTATCCGAGACCTGTCTCTGAACTGTTTGAAAAGACTGGGAGAGGTCCTCGGTTTTGATCGTCCCTCCAGACTGCTCCACACAGAGATGTGCCAGTTGGGTCATTAAACTCAAGGAGTCCTCATCTATGTCAGATAAGAATGAAAATCAAACAGAAATGATAGAAAGTAAACAAAATTGCATTGAGTTAATGAAACTGAATGTGATCTAGATAGATAGATAAATAGAAAGATAGACCGATGGACGGACGGATAGCTAGATTGATAGACAGATAGATGCTTTTCTTTATAGACATGCAAACTCCATATATGACAATGGATATATATTTTCTAATAGAACACAAAATGGACAACTCGAGCAAGTCAAAGCATGACATCAGCAAGTTTTATATGCTTGCAATTTTTTTAAGATTTTCCTTTTTTATTACAATTGTTTTAGTTTAAAAGTACATAAGTAAACTATCAATACCATATTGACAAAGCCTTCCTATAGAACTAAACTAAATTAATGTTGCCTTAATAGGCAAGCTGTATTGGAGATACATTTAGCTTCTAATCATTGTCTTTGCCCTGGGTTATTTAACTTGGTCCATACATCTAACAGGTTTTGGTTTCAATTGAGTTCCAAACTTATTTCAACAACTGATAGTTGTCCTTTCGATTATAAACAAATTCTTCAAATATCCAAACTTTGAATTTGATGGGAACAACTAGTCTTCCTTCGGAGGACAACCTCCAAAGCTGATTCTGTTTGTCCAAAGAGAAATTTGGTCGTCTCTCCGACCACCAGGAGACCATTGAACAGAACAGTGAAAGATCCAATTTGTGGATGTAATTATTACTATCTAACTCCACCTCACCTTTATTCCTGATAACATCGCCAGCACCGTGCGTAGGTATAACCTGCACCGCATTAGTCGCTCCAAGTAAAGGTGGATGCCTTCTCTGTGGGAAGGCATCAAGGAGAAGGTCCAGATCAATGTGGTCTATCGGTCCAGTCTCCAGATGTGGTACCCCCGATGGGATGAAAGATTCAAATCCGGATCCTCCTACGGCCCCGACTGGTGACTTCTCTTGTTTCTCCACAAACTGCAATTCTCGTCTCAATGATTTACTAGCTGCACCAAACCGGTAACTAGCTGACCCTCTTTCCGGTGGAGCTCTTCGGGAGTCGTCACCGGTTTCGAGGTTCAGAGGAATGTTTTTGAAGCCGATGATTTCTTCTATGACTTCCAGGGTATCATCGTCCGAGTGAGAGCTGACCGAATCGGCACTCGATGTGACCCTACCAGAATCTCTCTCTTCTTTCGTGCTGAGACGACAGTCATCGTCCTCGGACTGTGACGGCGCAAGACGAGTGGAATCACACTTTTTCTCGTTATTGCTGGAAGACGAGAGTCCGGAATCTTTCCCATCGGTGCTCTTATCCGACGAGGAAAGTAAGTCTTGGTATTCATATCTGTTCTCTTCTGTGACAACGTCGTCATAGCCGTCTCTGCTAACGGCGGCTTTCCAAGACTGTGCTGTAAGAGCTCTCTGCCTTTTACCAACTCTAGTCTTTGGAGCAGTTCGTGTGAGAATCTGAACATCTTCATCCGAGCTAGCCTGAGAGAGAAAATGTGGACAATTTTGCTGAACAAGAATATTACCGTAAAGTTTATCATAAAATTATCAATGTCCCTGTTTCTTCCTACTTTTTATTCTTTCTTTTTGGACTATGAAGTTGTAAAGTCGTGCGAGAGGGCCTTGGCCCTAAACAAGACTGTAAAAAAAATTAATAAATAGATAAAACAAATAAAAAAAAAATAACAAATAAATAAAATATGAAGACTATGAAGGCCATGAAGGCTTTGAAGGTCAGAATGGATATCAAACATGCAACTACAAATTTCCTCATTCCAGTGTGCTTCCATACAGGAATATGATTAAAGCTTAGGTTGTAGCAAAGTTAAAGAGGTTATAATTGAAGAAAAGAAAGCCCCCTCTTAATGGTATATTTATTGAAAGACTGCCTTTTTTAATTTTGGTGCCTTCATAACAACACTTGGAAGTTTAGCAAAGGACTAGCAAGCTTTATACAAACGCATTTGAAAAAGCAGGAAAATTAATAGCTACGACAGAATTAAATTAGTAACCCCAAGATTACACATACCTCTGCTCTGCCATCCAGCTCTTACTGGATGGTGATCAGTAAGTGTACTACATAATCATTTTTAGCTTGGATGGAGGAGGAAGGGGTGGGGAGGGGGGTGGGGTGCCAGTCAGAGGCTACAGTTCTTGTATTCTCTCCAGTTTCATACCTTGTAACCCCAAGAGTAGAAACCTTCATGGCCATTTTAGCATATCTAACAAATTTGGATTCACATACAGTGGAGTCCATTTTATGATATGATCTAGTTAACTACAAATATGATCTATTTTTTTTGCGACTCACATCTGAGACATCAAAATCTATCGATGGGAGATTGGCTTGCACGTCTGCAAATATGGAATCTAAGCGTGGCTTCAACCCAACCCCATCCGGGAGTGCTGGAACCTCAAAAGGAGAATCAAGTTCATGAGGGCTAAGCGGTAGCACTTCCTCCTCGGTAGAACTTCTTGTCCTCGATGGTGGACTCAAACTTCCTGGGCCTGACATCTCTCTGACTAAAGTCATGCACTTAACAATGAAGAGTCTAGCGCAAAAAACAAAAAGAAAAACTTGTAAGAGAGGAAAGACAGTAAGATTTAACGTAAACTGGGCGATGTTTTCATTCGTGTAGCATGGTGGTGGGTATTGTTGATGATGAAGACTGACTGAATATGTAGTAAGGTAACTATTTTCATTTTTAGTTGGTCGGGTGAACCTAGAATCTTAGTTTTCAGCAAACTATTATCTCTTCTTATATTGAAGAGGACTGTATTCACAAATGACTAATTAATACTCATAAATTTGAGCTTATCAAGCAGGTCATGTAAACACAGACATTGACATGCTTAGTTACAGTATTGCTTGTGATTGATACCGGTGCTGTTGCCAAGTGGATAAAGGCGGTGGCATTTGAAGCAATGAGGCTTAGTTATCGGGAGGTTCCGGGTTTGATAACCGGCCTGGTCATAGTAAGGTGGGTTTTTCATTCCAAGAGCAATCTACGGTTTTCCCATCTGAAATGACTTGTTAAATTGAAAAGATTCCAAAATGGAGTAAAAATGTTGAGTTGGAAGCCACCTGATGTGTAAGTTGCAATCTATAAGCCCTTGCGGGTTTCTCCCACAGTGGTGGTCGCTTAAGTATTGTAAACATAACTGCTGATTATTACTATGATTATTATGATTATTATTATTGAAATGATGAATGGAACTTTAAATTCATCAACCAGTACGGTAGGCCTCATCAATACTTTACTAAATGACTTAAGACAGATTATATTAATGTGATTCAGTTAGACAGCAATGTCAGCAACAACAAAACTTCTTTATTACCGTTAGACTACCATGATTTTTGTAAACAAATATTTATATGCACTTCAAGCTAATTGCTACACAACTAGAGAAATAACATAATTTATCTCTCTGTGATTTGTCAAAAATTAACCAGAAAAATTTCAGTTCCAGGATATGAAATAGCATGGACACTTCGAATTTCGGACACCTAAGCCTTAAATCACCCCAAAACTATATCTTCTGGTATAAATCACCTGAAAATATACTTGATATGGTGGGAGAAGTGTGTTATATTAAGATACACGGCCAAACTTTCTTTCCTGCAAACTGTTTTCACGTTGTAAAAAAGAAGATTCTTCGTGATTGTGGAACTGGTATTTCTTTGAGTATTGCGAAATTCGGACACTCGTTCCCACAGTGTGGCGCTGGTGATAAAATTGGTGGCGCAGTTGCTCTTTCAGTAATTATAACAGACTTCATAGATCTCCGTCATTTTATTGACAAATGTGTAAGTATTAACTTGCACACGGGTCATTTTAGAGAGAAAGTATCTGTATCTTCGTAGTTTTTTGTGAAATTGGCTGCTGCTATAGGTTGTCATGGTGAAATCGTGCATTTCTTAGGGCTGTCCGAAATTCGCAGTGTTCCGAATTTCGCAATACTGACTATACTTTTACTTTTAAGGCATATGGCTGGGAAATAATAAATTTGATACTCCTATTGAATTTCTGTCTCAAGATAAAATATGTCTAAACTAATTCCTGCATGAACTTACCTGATACCAGTAATATTCTTGTGTAAGCCTATGCTACCTATGCTGCTACTTGCTAATGCTAGTGCTACTGTAGGCCAGCCTAGGCCCCTACTATAAGTTACTTAATGGCTATACAGAGAACAGACTTGCTTACGTCCTAAAGTAATTTTTATATCATACAGTACACTACTATTACTAAGCTAGAACCTATCCTAACTTAATGTCATGCCTCAATTGCTAAGCAAAGCCTAACTTAAGCTAAACCTAACGTAGGCCTAGGATTTTTTACATAACATCAACAGTGTTGTAGCCACGCCGGTCGGCGCCGGTCGGGCGTAACCGCCACTAGTGCTTGCCGACCGGCACTCAGAGTAAATCAGCATCCTTCCGACCGGCACTCAAGCTTCCTACCGACCGTCACAAAAATCAGTGAATCTTGTATTAAATGAAATCAAAATACACTGTAAATTACCTGTGTCAAACTCGAAATAATTTGTTCACAAAATTTACCCAAAATAGGCCTATTACTATTCTGAATCAGAATTTAGAATACTGTAGTCCGATTCTCTAGCCTGAACAAAACCAAATAAAAACCTGGGTAACTAGTAATACTACGAAACTATGATCATCAACGCAACGAGCGAGCCATAACTCACAAGCGCAGACACGGTAATCATAACAGCTGCATGCAGTACACGTGTGAGTGATACGTACGAGAGCAGTGGCGGAGCGTCCATACAGTCAGGGGGGCGGATGCCCCCCCCCCCTGACGGACTCAAATGGACTGCTGGCGCCCTTTTCACCTCTTTACCACTTTTTACTTATTCGCGATTATTGCCTTTTTTATTGCGCTCTCATCTACCTATTGACATTTGTCATATTTTGTCGGTATAATTTGGCGATTACACCTATTTATTCTTCGTTTATCTGCAAATTAGCCAGGCCCGGAAAGGGTCATTTCCGGCGATCTAGGGAGTATCTTTATTCAAAAAAATTCTGTACGCTACGCGCCAACCTGTGGTGGCGCTCCGCTTAGATAGTGTCGAAAGATGATCATCAACGCAACGAGCGAGCCATAACTCACAAGCGCAGACACGGACAGACCATTCTCGCCCCTCCTGACCGATACGCCTAGCTCCGCCACTGTACGAGAGAGCAATCACACACATATTTACTGTGACAACAACGTCAATACATTTCGCTCGTACATTCGGAAATTTGTATCGCAATTGTCGGAAAGTTTAGGTTTCTGTGTAGCGTTTTTGGGCGGGTTTCAAAATATTTATCGCAATATGTATAAAATAGGGGTAGAATAGAGCCACCTAAAGGCATTGAAATCAACTAAAACCCTGTATCTTCAGGGGCTTTGCCCCTCGAACCCCACCAAGGGCCCCTGGACCTCACGCAGAGGAGGGCTCGCTATGCTCGCGGGCTGGCTTCGCTCGCCATCGTCAGACAAATTAGCCGCCACTCTCTTCAAATTAGCCGGCACTCACTTTCTCCTGGCTACAACACTGAACATCAATGTTAGCCTAACGGTTAGGCCTCTCAATCAGTCTGAAGCGTCCTTGACTACCGTACCACACATGAGCAAGGCTAAATTTATGTATAAAAGTCTCCGTGCTATATTCAACAATTAAGTAGATCCTTACGAGATAGTTGTGCATGCTTCATTGAAACCGGGTAGCGATGGGCGATTTTACGTAAAGGAGAATCCTTGTCAAGGACTGCCTTCCCACTTCCACTCTAGTAATTTACATGTCATGTATTGCTATTGAAACACACATAGGCCTAATAGATGTTCCATTCCGATTCCCAAATTTTCTAACTTCAGCCTTGCGCGTAAAAGTGCGTTGAGCTGCTATTGCATTATGGGATGTATTAAGGCGAATGAACATTACTAAATTGTCCCAACTGAACTGGGTGCGAATGAAAGACAGCTGTTCCCTATCCAGAGTTCCTTTATATTGAACTTTTACTACATCCGGACCCAGTCAGAAAATGATACCATTTTCCTAGCTGACAGAAGCAGTAACTTCCCTCGGGCGGTGGGAAGTTACTTTCATTTCCCCCTCCTTTACATTTCTTTATGTTCGTTTTCAGGAAGACTGGGATTGATCTTTTTTGCATTGGAACCATTACACGTCAGGCATGAGGATCATTAACAAAAATACCAATGACAGCAACTATATATCTCAGCTGTACATATAGCCAAGACCAAGGGCGTAGGAACCGGTGGGGCTTGGGGGCGCCAGCCCCCAGTGAAAAATATGGTGGGGCGGAAGTATCATTCCGCCCCCCCCCCCCCCCGCTCCGCAAGTCAGAAAACCCCTTTTTCATTTCCAAATGAGAAAAAAAGTCTCATTTAGAGCACCAAATTGCATCTAAGGCCAGGTGAAAATGCAAAATTATTTACAAAATGGAGTGGGTGTTGAAGTGTGCTATATTGCACCAAATTGCATCTGAGGCCACCTGGAAATGCAAAAAAAATCCAAAAAAAGACCCCTCTCCCAGGCCGGCCATCAGTCTTCAGCCCCCCACTCAAAAGTACCTTCCTACGCCACTGGCCCAGACAGTAGCTTAATTCAAAGGTCCCCATGGTCCCAAACATGTTCTATTCATCCGAAAAGAGACAATTGTAAGATCGAACTAACTGAAAATCCGTCATAGTAGAACACTAAACAAGAATCATCAATCTGGGCCGGTCCAAATGATCAATTTTCTATTCATCATCCGTTAAATTCTTTGTAGGCATTTTCTTCCCCAGAAATTCCGACAAATAAGGATTTTTATGTGTAAGAGAACATTTCGATGCAACACTGATATATTTTGGTAGTCACTTGTTAAAATTTGAACATATAACTTGTCGAAATTTCAAGGAAATATCGGTATACACTATAGTAGGTATAAGTTTGATTTTGAGAATATGTTCGAAATGACAATGCAAAATATTGTAGACACCTTGTATGATAAACACTCTTTTGATATGGAAATATTTGCACGTAATATGAGGTAAAAGTCCATAAAATATATTTTTCTTCAAAATATCACATTGCAATGTCCTATACCGGTACTAGCCTTCTCAAGTTCTCAGGCACGCATGGTCGGGTACTTACAAATTTTATATGTGCAAAAATCGTAAACCGGTAAAACAACGTAAAGCAGATATATATTTTGTTGATATAGAATAATAGCCCTTTTTAATTGTTTCTATCATGATTTTTCCGAAGTCAGGTTGTCGATTTATCCGTTATACCGTCTATTTGTCAGGACTTCTGGATAGCGTACCCGGCGGCCAGTCACATCAAGCTTGCGAAAGATTTCAACATGAATCCCCCCCCCCCCCCCCCCCCCCTCACCCGCCCTCGGCGAAAATAATTGGCCCATGTACAATGTTGCACTAATCGGGTATTCGAGTATGCGGGGGTTGGCGCCAAACACAGTTTCCTTCTGGCTCAGCTCTAGCAGAAATTGAGAAAGCCGCAGTATCATAATAATAATAATAATATAATGATGTGTTTGATGATGGCAACAGCCTTAGCTTATTTGGAGTTTCCTTCCTAACAATCTTTGAACTCTACCATTTGGTCACCGGACCAATAAATGTACGTCTGCTACGGTATAACAACACTTTAGAAGTTACGAAGAAAGTGAGATGAAATATGAATATGTGATGTAATTTAAAGTTTATACCACAAAGCTAAGTCTGTAGTACGCACGTTCTGGACTTGGTGAGTTTTTCCAGAAAGATATTGTTGTAAAATACTAGAATTATCATCGTTTGAACCATGTCATCTGCCCTTCAGAATCAAAGCGGGAACGGTTCTTTGGCCTAAACAACTTTAGGTTATTCAGTAGTCTTTCCATGTAGGAGCAACTTACAACATTAGACCCTAGCCCTACATAACAAAAAACAGACTAAGGAATGAAAAACAAGACACACACAAAAAACACAAACAAACACGGAACCAACACTTATGCCAAACGCAGGTCCTGATTCTATATTTGTAACCACTCATTATTACGTAATTACTTTCTTCGAAGTTTGGGGTATATTGTTGTTGCGTTTTCTTCCAAATTTAAGCTTAGGCCTGTAAAGTAATCAGTCTAGCCTAAATAATAGCTGATATTGTTAAGTAGTCTAGGTCAAAACTCCACATATTATTGGGTTAACGTGGAGGTAATGGAGGACAGAAATGTTAACGTACAGTATACAGAAGCTAGTACCAATTCCACAAGGACCCTGTGCAAATTATTGATTGATTTTTCAGTGAATTGGCAAGCAAATAGCAATGTAGACTAGTGTACACAGTGAATACTTATAGGTGGACTTAATATAGTGAAGAACTAATGACACGAGTGTGCCTTGGAATGTTTCCTTGGAACAGATTTCACTGCTGCTACAGAAACGTAATTTTGAGGGAGAGAGCCAGATATTACTTAATGTCATAAGTAATTGCGTTAGGCATATAACACCCATCCTCTTTGAGTTTCACTGGCTGCCTATCAAATTCTGTATCCACTATAAACTGGCTGTTTGGTTTGTAAACCGTTATTTATATTGTCTGTTTATGTACTCACCAACCATCACATGTTCTTCGTTCCTCTTCTGAAAAACTGCTCAAAATTCACCGGGCTAACGTTAAGTCTGCCGGTGAAGGTTCTTAGAAATTTGCTGCCCTGGCTTTTTGGAAATCACTTCCAAATAGCCTTCGTAACATTCCTACGTTTTCTCATTTTAAAAGCAATTTGAAGACACATCTCTGCCGTCAAGCCTTTCCCCGATTCATAGATTTCTTTCATGTTTGTCCTGTTGTCCTTGTGCACTCTGAGTTCTTCGGAAGATTTTGCGCCTTTTATTGTACCATATTATTATTATTAATGTTTAGGCAAGAGCTAGACAGCCTAATGTTTAGTTATGAGCCAAAAGCTGTTCATGCACCTGCTTGTTCATGAGGTCAATTAATGATTTGGGTTTAAACAAAGGTGATATGTTATCGTCTAAATTTTTCATTTCATCAAACTGCGAATGGGCCAAACTTTTGTCAAAAAAGTACTTTTCATGATTATTTACTACAAAATCGTGCCAAAAAGAGATTATTTAGACCGTTGAGATTGATTGCATAATCAGGCTTTAAAGGGTGTGAAGACTCTTGCAAAAAGAAACGTCTTATGCAGGTAATCTGACCTAGTTTCGAATGAGGTGTAACAGAAGTGTTAGACACCCCGATCGATCACAGAAAATACACACACAGCTTGCTACCATCGGTAATTAGACACTAGTGTTCAGTCAATACATGCAGCTATGGTCAATACCCACAACACAGTGTATAAACGATACAGCGATGGACATCTCAGTTCCAGCTAAAGATAACAAGGTATCACGTTTCATTACTGTCTGCATTTTGTAGCAACAAGAGTAAAACTTCACTTGCAAGCAACGGAAAGTTAACTTTTTCAGGTCGTTCCCCCCGTTTTGGGGTGAGTCTTCAATGACTTTAAGTTGAAACTTATACGCCGCAGACATTAGTACCAGCTATGAGACTTATATGAAGAAGCACATAGCACACCAGTGGAAATAACAAAGAGAATTCCTGAGTTGTGATTCAAACAAACAAGTATTCTCCTAGTCGTGTTTCTGACGAGAAATTTAAATCTTTGTGCATTATTGAAGATGCCAAAATGGATCTATAGTAAGTGTTGTAGAGAACATGGCAAACAGACAGACTAACACTCAATTAAATGTCAATTTCATCAGGATGCGTAATAAGTTCCATTTTTATAAATGTTTATAAATGAATGTCTTGCCGTGTACAGATCATTTTAAGGCATGGTCACTATATACTTAAAGGTCTGCTGTATAGACCCCAACTAAAGCACCATATCATGGAAAAGTTTTTTGAGATTACTTTAAAATCGACCTGCCATGGTCGTAAAATGACCTCTTTTTACCAATTAGTCTGCAAGGCCTGCCACACATTGTTTCTGGTATGAGGGTCTGTGTGAACACTGTATGATTAACTACAATGTAGACTCAATGTATATAACTCATTTCCACATAGTGTTTACACAAAGAGCCTAATGGTGTTTAGAAGCTATGCAGGCTAATTGTCGAGCCTGAGGTCGATTTACGACAGCGGCAGGTCGATTACGTAATCACAAAACTTTCCTAGCTACTGTATAGCGTGCTATAATAGGAGCCAATAAAGCAGATCTTTAAATACCATTGGTATAATTTATCCAGTATCGCTTCGCCAAATGCGATGCAAAGTGGACAAATTGCTACAGGATGTGTAAAGATGTACAGCAGGTTTTGCAAAAAGGAACCATCATATCTAGTATAAGAGACAATATTCAGAGACTTGTAATACATTGAACACCAAATAATTCTCTGTTGTATATATGACTTCAGTTTACACATCTTTGGACTTCCTGCATGTGGCTCGCTGAAATTTGTTCACGCAACAAAAGCATGGAATATGTTCACTTTTGAGTGTTGATATAAAATAGGGCCAAATTTTGATAGGATATTTTAACAAGGTGCGCATGTTGAATTTTGTTATCTTTTATTTCTCCATAGACTTAAAATTTTGTCTCAAGAGTAGGCACACTCTTGCGGTGTTGCTGCCTGCAGATTGGTCGAACAATTTCACTTCGGTAAGTCTGCAAAAACAAGTTTGAGTAGTTGCTACAGTATGCATTGCATTACAATCCAGAAGATGAAGAGAAGATTGGGTACATGTTTTTAGGTTTGATTATGCCACAGTTGAACAAACTAGATAAGTTTTAAGGCAGGGTATGCTTTTCCTGATATATTTCAAAACCATAAAAAAAACTTGACCTTCATTCTCCTACTGTACATATATATGTGAAATGTCTGACAGTGCAGCTTGTTAAAGATTATTTATGGTTGTCCATTTGGGCAACTAGGTCTACCCTTTGGGTTGTGGGAATAGCAAAGTTGGTAGTCAAACCATATATCTAGCAATACAATTTTTGCTTTATTGCAGTATCTTCACAGTGTTAGAGGCTGATACCAATTTATCATTGAATGGATATTTATTAAAATGCAATCTGAGTCTGATCAATTGATGTAAACAACTAGTCGTTGGCTAAACACCACCAAAGCCGATTGTGGTTGTCCCAACAGAAATCTAGTTGTCTCTTAAAACCAGACAACTGTTAAAAAATATATCCTGTCGGCAAAAAAGACTGGTTTGATGATGGCAATGTCAGCTACTTACTGTACATAGGTGAGATAATGTACCAGTTGTAGGTCTGAAATCCACTAGCAATAGCAAGGCAGCAAGATTTGAATCTTCTATTACAGATCAGTCCAAAATCTGTTTTTATTTAAATGTCTTAAATAATAATCTCTTATTCAAGAAAAGGAAAGAAAGCAAACATCAAACAATAACATTGAAACTATTAGGCCTGCACTGAATAGACCAAGTAATCATCAAATTAGCCTTAAAGGAAAGTTAAACTTTGTTTAAATGTGAAAACACATGGTGTTTATCACTGTTACACGTGTCAGACTTGTTCAAAGCTATTTTAAGTCACCTGAGCAGTGATATTTTCACTATCGAATCTTTGTCACATATAAATTGCTGATTAGCGATGAAACAATAGTTAGCTCTGACTCTCCTTTCAGTCAAGTTTATTTGTGCTGCTTTGAAAGCCAACTGTTCTGCTTAGATCAAACGTAGAGGATTGTGGTGCAGTAGTTTAGGATGTGACCATTTGGAACAGTAACACTTGCAAAGTTTTCATCTGGTAATGTTTTTCATATTTAGGAAGTACTTCATACTGTAGGCACACTTCAAGGGTGACATGGAGAGTAGTAGTTATAATTATGTCATTTTCCAAGGGACAAAAAGAGAACAATGTGAGTGTTGATAATGTTTCCATGGCTATTATGGGTTTTTTCAGATATCCACCTTTGAATATATGTTTCAGCTCTGGAATATTCCTTTAAGGCTAATATGATGATTACTTGGTCTACTCATTGCAGACCTTAGTTTCAATGCTAATCTCTTTTCATTAATGGATTCTATTATAAACTCAACCCAAACATGTTCATGAGCAAGATCTTCATGTAAACCACATCTGAGCACCTAGGTTTACATTCAATGCCATTGGTGCTTGACATATTAGTAGCACAAGTTTGTATTGTCATAATATTTACTTCTAAGGCTATAAGTGTCTCTTAAGTGTTTTTCCTTTCAGTTTTGTCAGTTCTGATCTCTGAGAACTAATGATCTGTGTAGTAGACAATATATTGTATTTAATGCAGTCATTTTAGATGATGAAACCTAGTTCTTTAAAGGGTCATTTCTCAAAAAATTAAAATGCATACATTTCTAACCAGGGCTGATATCAATGTGTGTTTTTATGGTCAAAATTAATTTGATGTATAAAAATCAATCATTAAAGGATGACCAGTGACCTTTAAGTTATATGTTGATATCTAAATATGCTAACCATGAAAGGAAAAACAAAGACATTTCTTTGCTAATAATTTATTATGCAGATACTGTATTCCAATCAAAATAAATATTCACTTTTAAATATATACTTGGCGTTTGTATATCATGCGCTTTTCTGGCTAAATGAATGATATTTTGCTAGTTCCTCATTTTCATCTTACATTTTAATCAATTTAATTTGTCAGGTGTCTTTAATAACTTGCCCAAAGATGTTATTTTGACATCATGCAAATCACTATAGCAGCCATGGATGATGATTATCTAATGTTCACCATCGTGACCCTCACAGATTCAAATTTGTATTTATTCACTGTTAAACTCTGTATGTGTATTGTTGGTGCCATATGCAAGATGGGTACACTGTTCTCATGTGATCTGTTCAGGTTCTTATCCGGAGATCTATACTTTGTCTAGTGTTACCCAGCGATATTGAATTGCAGGCAAATTTAAGCCTAATGATGGGTGGTGCTTGCACTTTGTGAAACAGTGATCAGTTTGGTTACTATTGACAGCAGCTGTGGATAATTATTCACTGCAGTTCAACTTTAATTGCAGTGTGAGACTAGTTGAATTTTTTGTTCAGGTTGTTGAGCCATAGAAAGATCATTTTGAAAAATGCACTTGACACTGTAAATCCATCTACAGTATTTCAGCAGTATACATGCAAAGTTCAGTAAAGTACAGTACTTCACTTTTGATGATTTGTTAATGTTCAGTAAGAACTAAAGTTGTTAAATGTACAATCTGGAGAAGAAAGATAGGTACAGTAGGCTAAAGGTCTGCTTTGTACTTCTTCATGTAGCTTGTCTCCTATGAAATGTATATAATTTACATAAACTATGAGAACTTTTAAGTCGCTCTACTGCTCTTTTTGTTTTGTTCATCTCGTGGGAATTTTTTAAATCAGCTTGGACAGAGCTAAACTGTTATGGATAGATCTGTTAAGTGGACTTTCAATAATGTTTCAGGTTTTACAACTTACTCAGCTTCAACTTGTTTTGGATAATCATAAAAACATGACTGATATTCAACCCGTACTTTTACTTTCAACACTACGTTGAAACAAAGCGAAAGCCGACAAGCCCCTTTTGGATCGAACACACGACATTGTTTTCTTGAATTTTGGTCGAGCAAACCATACAATTTTGGTGAGTGTTTACGGGTTTAAAAGTAGACATCCAGCTGTGTGCACACTGCCTGTTACTTGAGTGGAGCAGTTGCAAAACCTGTACAGTACCTGCACATGGCAATCACAGGGGGGCCATCAAGGAAGATCATTTGCAGCACTCTTCCTTTGCCGACCTGACAAGACGTTTCTTCAATTCCCAGAAAATTTCCAGCAAGGTGAGTTGAATAGTTCAAGTACAGTAATACTGGACAGTATTGTACTGTAGGTTTATATGTCAATGTAAGAGGGTCTCATGATTCAAATCTTTGTACATAGTTACCTACTCTACATAGGCTTTTTATGCAGACTTAGATAAAGGGCAGTTCACTAACAGCTTTTTTTATTCTCTATTTAAGTAGCACTGTAGGTAAACAGCTCAACCTTTCTTTCATTTTTAGACTAGTGTAACGATATGTTTTCCTAGAAGGTTTTTGCTTTTGAAACATTTGATAATTACAAAGATGGGCTAAGTTTTGTAGTTATGTACAAATAAACGTTTCCATAGACATGTTTAGTTTAGTGTAAAGCACTAACTTTATAGCTTCATTAGGAAACCTCTGAAGTTAATGCATGTGCTTATTTCATTAATCTTGGTGAGATTTGGTGAGATGTTAACACAGAAGCCTACAGTAGTAGGTACCTTAATATTAACACAGAAGTACAGTATTTTATAAAACGCCTTCATGTAGTAGGTACCTTAATATTAACACGGAAGTATCTATAGTGTTATGTTATAAGCCTACAGTAGTAGGTACTGTAACATTAACACAGAAGTACAGTATTTTGTTGAAAGTCTACAGTAGTAGGAACCTTAATATTAACACAGAAGTATAGTATTATGTTATAAGCCTACAGTATTAGGTACCATAACATTATCACAGAAGTACAGTATCATATTACAAGCCTGCAGTAGTAGGTACAGTATTTTGTTATAGGCCTACATGTACTTAGGCACCTTTAAGCTTTCCTTTCAAGGTGTCAAGTATGGCACCATCAGGTTGTCACATATTCAAGCCAACAGGTCGGTAAAGGTAGTCATTGTTGGTCACCCCCACTATACAAGAAAGTAATTAACATTAAATAATTATCAATAATTCTTAAATTTCAACAACCATATCACTTCAATAGCCAGTGCTTTGGTTGATACATTGAAGAAAAACACTATGCTATGGCCCAGTGGCTCAAAGGCTGATAGTGCTCATTAATTAGAAAAACATGCAATATATACAGCCTGGATTGTGGGTGGAATGACTCCTGGCTGGCTAAAGTAAGATATGTCTCATCTATTAGTAATGTATTGTTTACATATATTTGGAAACTGGTCTTTCAAAATGGTAAACACGAAATGATACAAATTACAAAGACTCTGCTAACACTGTAAATTGGACTGACCCAAGTTAGCAGATACATATTTGAATTCTCCCACATGCACATGCATGTGGCTGCAGCTGAGCATAGCAAGCTTAAACTGACTTCCAGGGCTAACTTCCAGTCTCAAAAATGAATTTTCCATTCACTTATACATTTATCCAATTAGATTCAGTTTCACAATTCTGTGAATCATGCAAGGGGGGGGGGGGGTTAGAACCCCAAGGGAAGTCATTTTTGAAAATATTTCACAATTTTACTGTGGCGTGTTACTTTAAATTACTGTCAGGTTTTAAAGTTCAATTGTTATAAGGAAACTGATCATATATATCCATTCGAAACTTACACACTTTTAATTAGTTAATTGATCACTATGTCAGAGAGTGCATTCTCTGAGTCTGATTAGTCTACTCAGTGATAAATGGATTTTAAAATTCTTGCTAGTTTGTAAACTTTAGTACAACAGCTGTTTCGTTTGTTTTTGCTTTTTTTCCTTTTCTGAAATTAATGTCAGTAATTTTACAGTATTTCATAGGAAAGGTTTGTACTGCATAAGGTACAAATACCATAAACTTGCATACTAAGGGGTGTTTATTAATTGGATAATTTAGGCTGACTGAGCACATCGCTCAGCAATTAACTGCAATCAGTTTGATATTTGGTGCATTTTTGTGGTTCAAGTTCAAGTTCAAGAATATAGATCTATACTATAGATAGACTGTTTCAGCTTCAAAACTAGGTTTCAGATCCATTGAAAGCCAATCTTTATTAACTTGGTAAAGTTTATTTTCATTTTAAATTCATTGAATTTGAAACTGTTTGGATGATTACGATAGCACACGATATACTGTACTGTATGTACCATACTGACAGTTGGACTTCACTGTATTCTGGAAATGATCATACAACAGTATGATATATTTACAGTATCATTTGTGATGAAAAGAACCAGGCTTAACTTCCACAATAATTCAGTGTTAACTCGTGCTTAAACATCTGAGTACTTGCTAAAATCAAGTTTCCCTTTCCACTCACCGTAACTAAAATGAATGTTTCCTTCTTTCTTTTATCCAGTATATACTAGCCAAAGGTGAACTGTACTTGCATTTATCCAGTGAATAGCCTGAATTATTTAGGTCTTTTAATACTTTAGTAGTAATTATTTTCATCAGTTTTACTTGTTACTGTGTGTCCTTCCAGTACTTTAACTTACCCTCATGTTTCAGGATCATGAGTGAAACGTTAGAAAATGGCACATTTAATTTCAAGGAAAAATATCATTTAGGAATATCATAGAGCCCACAGTTATAGAAAACTGATTGTGAAATCACTGTGATATAATATCTTTCTAGTGTAGAACTTGAGAATTTCAAGTAGAGCTCTCTTGTTAAATTGATGATGCATGTTGATTGATTGTACAAATAAAGTAGATCTGTGCACTTATTGCAGGTTGAGAGGAGAATTTACCGTACTACCATGGTTTCTATTGTTGTTGAAGTGAAAGAGTTCATTAGCCAATAAAATCACGGTTAAATAAAGTCACGCAAGATCATGTTTGTATGGTTCGGTGGTATTCTAAACATCACTGTCATTGACCTATGGTTAAATTACAAAAGTAAGGTGGTCTCTAAACCTTATCTGTATGCAAACACGTTGATCTTTCGTGGCACATTCAATTATCTGTTTTATGACCTGGTCCTGGTTTTCATGCAGCAAGAAGAGCCCAAAATTACTTACTAGTCATGAGCTCATTATGCATCATGTATATTAATGGGCATGGCCTTAATGTAAATTCTTATAACATTTGGTAATATATTTCCAGCTTTAACCTTGTGTTCGAATAAGTTCATACTTGGTATAGTGATGTAAGTACATAGTATGTACAAGTTCATTGCAACAACAACCACTTCTACCTCATTAGTATTCATGAGTGGATGGGGCTTACTGGAAAATTGTGGTAAACATGATATGCCAACAACCACAAGTTGAGTCAATGTCACACATGGTAGGTCCATGCACCATGATGTGTAGATGTGCCCTATTGTTTTTCATTTCCGTATCTTGAATATTAAAGGCATCGAAGACTCGCCCCATACGGCGTGCCGCCCTCTGAAAAAATTAACTTTCCGTTGCTTGCAAGTGAAGTTTTTTTCTTGTCACTACAAAATGCAGACAGTAATGAAACGTGATACCTTGTTAACTTTTATCTGGACCTGAGATGTCCATTGCAGCTATGTACACTGTTGTGGGTATTGACCGTAGCTGCATGTATTGACTGTACACTAGTGTCTAATTACCGACGGTAGCAAGCTGTGTGTGTACTTTCTGGGACTGAAACTAGGTCAGATTACCGGCGTCAGACGTTTCTTTGTGCGCGAGTCTTCACTCCCTTTAATGAGCAGGGCTTAACCGAAAATTTGTAAAATGTCAATATCTCTGCAATCATATGTACGATTTTGTTCATTCTAGGTATGGTGATGTAACTACAGAGTATATCTTTGGGACTATTTGGGCCCACATTTTTGGGGGTTATGTTTTGGGGTCAAGTATAGTTTTGAGTCAGTTTAGGCAGTTCAGATTCTTGGGACCAGTTAGAAACAAAATTTTATTGGGCCCATTGCAAACTTATGGGAGGGTCCAAACAATTTTTAAATTACTCCACAACCATAAATTGGATTGTATCCAAACTTGGAATACAGTTGTTGGTTAACAACTGTTACATGTGGGCATAAGTATTTTAGGCCCATTTGGGTCCAACATAGTGTTGGGCCCATTTTGAGAATCTAATTTTTGTTTGGGCAAAATCTTTTTTAGCCAATGTTTCTCTGGACCCAATTTTGGATAGCGTTATTGGTCTCTTGTGTTAGCATTTACTTTACTAAATTGGTGTAACTGACATACAACACAGCTTGTAAACAGTAATAAACACCATATCTCAACAAACACAGGTTGAATCGATGTCAGCCCTGCTAGGTAGATTCAGCTTGGTGAGTTCAAGAACACTATTGAAATTGGTAGAGGTCAAAAGTCACATGAGGTCCACAGGTTTGAAAGTCTTAAAACCTATTAAATATGATAACTCCAAAATTAAAGCTACAATTAATCTGTGAGTTCTCCAATAGTATGATATTCTTTTTGCGAACATAGGTTGGTCAAATTCATTTTAGTTTTGTGAATTAAGGGTTTCTGGAGGAGTTGAACGAAACATACAATCCTCCAGGAAATGAAATCTGGTTTGAGAGTGTTGCCTTAAACCTGCACTGAAACAATCACTTTTCACCTTCTGAGCTATTCAGGGGTTCAACAGGTTTTCTCAAATGGGCAAAACTTTAGCCTCAAGGGGTCAACAGGTTATCTCAAAGTGGTTCAACATTGGCCATTTTCTCTGTGATCTATACTACATGACTTTTACTTTATATTTCACATAGAAAGATTGTTCTTACTGGATATTGAAACATTTTGGAATAAAAGTCTATGCTGTAAAATCCTTACCAGGGAATGAAATGGTTGATGCCCACAAGGGAGTGCTACAAATAAAAACTGTAAATCTCTAATCTTTTCTTACTCTCACTTAATTCTTGGACAAATTTAACTCACTTGCCCTACAGGAGTCAGATAGTTATTTTGAATTTTGAGTACATTGTATGGCAAGGAATCACAAACCCAACTGGCTCTTTGGTTATACTATGCAACTAAACAGACTAAAACTTTGTCAACATGATAAGTGATTCCTGGTACCTTCCACTAAACGTTCCTCTTTCTGGTTGATTTGTAACACCTCAGCATCTCGTTTTTCATTCCTTTCTCAGATGCCGAGAAGCAGAGGGAAATACAGAGCTTACAGCTGGGAGAGTTTAGAGGCAGCCGTACTAAAAGTGAGGAACAAGGAATGTAGCATGCGTAGAGCGTCGTTAGACTATGGGATACCACGAACAACCCTCATAGACAAACTCAGTGGTAGGTCTCCTCTGTTTACTACCCAAGGTCCCAGTCCCGTCCTCACAACAGCGGAAGAGAAAAAACTTGCAGAGTGGTTGAAGAACATGTCCAGAATTGGATATGGCCAGACAAGGCAACAGCTAAGAATGATGGTGAAGAAAATCCTGGATGAAGACGGCAGGCAAAATCCATTCACAAATAACACCCCGGGAAACGACTGGTTTCGCAGATTTAAAAGAAGACACCCTGGGCTTAGTGAGCGCCTCGGAGAATCATTGGGAAAAGAGAGGGCTATGCTGACAGTACAAAAACTGGAGGCTTGGTATGTAGAGTTGGAGAATTATCTCACGGAGGAAGAAGGTGGCCTTGATATAATGGACGATCCATCCCGTATGTTCAACTGCGACGAAAGTGGCTTCCCTCTGAATGGCAAAACAATGAAAGTCTTGGCACCTACAGGATGTAAAACAGTGTACCAGCTGACAAACTCTGATAAGAGTCAGATAACGGTCCTAGCTTGCATGAACGCAGCAGGAATCTATGTGCCTCCAATGCTAATATTCCCTGGCCAACGTTTCAAGTACAACCCCCTGAGAGGAGCTCCTGACAACTGGTTTCTCGGAAGAAGTGAATCGGGATGGATTGACCAAGAAGTTTTCTTTGAATGGATTGCAAACCACTTTGTGCCAGTGTTAAAGCAAGCTAATATCAAATTTCCTGTGATTCTCTTCATGGATGGACACAGGAGCCACATCAACCTGGAGACCGCAAATTTCTGTTCAGAGAACAAAGTGATTCTATTCTGCTTTCCCGCACATGCATCCCACATCCTGCAGCCGTGCGACCTCAGTCTCTTCAAGAGTGTCAAGACATACTGGAAGAAGGAAGTCCAGCAATGGCAAATTGATAACCCTGGACAAAATGTGACCAAACAAACATTTGCTTGCATATTCTACAAAGCTTGGAGGCAAAGTGCAATGCCCAAGATTGCTGCCAATGGGTTCCGAGCTGCAGGGTTGTATCCTTTCACCAAAGAATTTGACAAAGCCAAAGTGGCACCGTCCGAAATTTTCCGCTCACAAGAGATAGCTCGCATCGCTGATTATGATATGCCAATCTTGTCTCCAATAGGTGAATTTTCGGAAGAAGCTACCTCACCCCACCAGCAGCCTGACAATAGGGTGCGTGTTCCAGTCCAGGGTGTAAATAATGTGGCAGCTACTATGGCCCGGAAAGCACTCGAAGGCACCTTCACCCCAGAGAAAATATGGGTGTTTGAGCGACGGTTGCGTGAGGGATTTGATATCGAGACAGACGAGTTGTTCAATACTTGGAAAAAATTGAAACTCCAAGAAACCAACAAAGATTCTGAAACGGTTCCACCAGCAGCAGTTCCCGTCATTCCATATTCTCCGACTAGACGACCAGTACTGACCTCTACTTATGTGAGTCCGTCTTTAGACAAACATTTACGGTACCCAAAGGCTCCAGAATCACGCCGTCCTGCCAAAGCTACCAAACAGTTGCCAAAAGCCATCTCAGGAAAGAAGTACCGCCAGTATTTGGAAGACAAGCTATCTGCTAAGGCAGAACTCGAAAGGACAAGACGGGAGAAAAAGGTAATCAGAGAGGCCAGGAAGGTGGAGAAAATAAGGCTGCAGAAAGAAAGGGCAAAGAGGTTGGAGGAAGCAAAGAAGAAAAGTCGAGTGAAACGACCAGTCTGTAGAAAATTGATGTCTGATTTACCAGAAAGAGCAGAAAAGACAGCAACAGGAAAGAATGATGCGAGAGTTGTCCATGTATCAGTTACCAGTGTAGGGACAGATCAACAGCAAACTGTTGCTAATGAGGTGATGGATGAAGAGGAACAGGGTACTGAGGCAGCATTAGAAGAGGCGCCAGCACTCAGCAAACCTCCAGATGGATCAGAAGATGGGCCAGCTCTCAGCAAACCTCCAGCTGGATCAGAAGATGGGCCAGCTCTCAGCAAACATCCAGATGGGTCAGAAGATGGGCCAGCACACAGCAAACCTCCAGATGGAAGTCCGGTGATAGCAAACACACTGGTACAGTTGGGATTGGATGACAGTTTGAAATTTCCGAGTCCACCCAGTACATCAGAAACTCCAGAAAGTTTAGAAATGCCTAGTCTAGAGCAAATGGAAGAGCTACCAACCTTGGCCACAGATGAATTGTTACCTGATGGGGAAGAGGCTGAGTTGTTAAGCAACATGAAAGAGGCATTGGCAATAGTGAATGAGACCTGGGAGGAACAGCCCACAGAAGATGTAGTTTTGGAGTTGGGTGATGACATAGTTATCAGTGAAGGGGAAAGACCTGCCACGGATGGAGAAGTGACATGTCTCTCAAAAGATGGAGACTTGCCAATAGAAGTTGAGGTTGGAGAGCAACCACCAAGTGCAGCAGAAGCTCCAGGTGCACTAGTAGGGGTACTAATTGCCAGTAATGAGGATGGAGAAGGGACCAGCAACCAGGTGGAACCTGAGAGAACAGAGGAAACAGACACCAGGCCAATGGGAAAGAAGATCAAATTGAAGTTTATGAAAAAGAGTGGGAAGAAAAAAAGTTATTATGAAGAAGATCCTACCGGACAGACAAAAGGAAAGGGTCAGGAAGATGACTGGACCCTGGTAGACGAAAATATCTGCGACATCTGCGAGCAGTGTTACCGTGACGACGATAACGACTGGGTGGGTTGCGAATGGTGCCCTCGCTGGTTCCATAAGGGATGCACCGATATTGCAGACATACATGATATGAGCGAAAGAGAAATTCATTCAGTCGAATGGTTCTGTCACCATTGTATGTAAAATACTGTACATTTATAAGTGTGTGAAGTTACCGTAAATTGATATGGCAAACTTCCGTCAGGCTTTGAGTAGGAAAACTTCAAATTTATGATTGTTGTTTGTTTCTGAGCTTGCTAGAGCTCTAAATTGTCGGTGTTGTGAAAAACCAAACCAACCTTCCTACACCCCACCCCCACCCCCTCCCCCCCAAAAAAAAACCCCAAATAAAGCAGATGGAACAAAATGAAAACAACAAGAAGAAAAACACAGGATTTTCTTGTACATACACTTTGAAAAGGTACACCAAAAAGTCATTACAATCTCTGTTGGTTTTTCTGGACACTGTATACTGCACTACATTTTGTTATGATGTTGTGTACAGTAATTGTATAGGTTTTAAGTGCAAAGTGCCAAAGCAATGTATTTAAAGGAGTATTCACCATTTGTCTTGTTCCATCATAATATGTATGTAAGCAAAAGATCAATTGTTTGCATATTCTTTGTGCTAGAATTCCTAAAGAGTATTGAGCACTAATATGACTCAGTGTCAATTGATAATACAACTAGCAGAAGAGGAGGGGTGGGAGGGGTGGCCGGGTGGGCCTGGGGGGGAGGTGGAGGAGTGGGTGAGGGGTAAGGTGACAATAACTTGATGGTACTGGTACTACAGTGTTAATACCAAATGAGAACACATGTAGGATAAGATATTAATACACCAATCTCAATGGAGGTTTGTGAGTACTGTATGTTGGTCAAAAGTGCTCAAACTCAGTAGATTTGGAGATTCACTGTTGTCAGAAAAGACTCATTCAATAACAGATATCAAATCTGCCCACTCCAACCCCTCCCCATCCCTCCCCTCCTCCCCTATGAAAAAACATAATAACAATAATAATACTCAGAAAGACATTTATGAGGACATTTTATTTCAGAAGTTGGTGATGAAACTGTTTTGAATATTAATCATTCTTACAGTACATACCACCCCCACCCCGCCCCCACAACAGGGAATTATTTTTTCTTAATTGTTCGATAATATGTTTAACATGTTGGCTTCAGAAGGTTTGTATCAGTGATCATTACATTCTGGCACGATATCCAAAACTTCACCGTTAAACTGTTAGTGACCAAATGCTTTACGTTGGGGTGGGTGGGGGTGGGCATGGGGTGAGGATGGGTAGGGGAGAGGGCACAAGTGAAAAAGTATTTTCATCAGCCAGTGTTTCAGTATTATTTTAGAGAATTTCTTTTAGTAAGTATTGGATGAAGAGGGTGAGGGGATCATTTTGTTATCTAGTACAATTTGTTAAGTCCTAACCATAGCCTAACAATGTCGCCCACATAGGCTGATTCCATACAGTAAATCAGAAGATCTTGACTTTTATGCTGCAGCAAGTACTTTGTATAACTTTAGGTAGTATTAAACATTTAAACTTTTTTATTTTTTACTTTTTAATTAAACATTTAAACTAATATTTCATTTATAACAATTCACTGCAAAGTATTGACTATGTCTTTTAGGGAAGACGTTTGCACTCCACATATTTTCGACAGTTATGTGTCCAAATCACGCAATCATTCATACTGTGTGGAAATTTTATATTATAGAAAGTTTTAATTTCCATTACTGCTTGTAACATATTCTAACGGAAGGATTCCAAGTGACATTACATACTTGATTCAAATTTCACTTCTTTGATTACCACCGAGATTTCAGTTAAATTGATGGTCGCTTCTGCATTTTCTGACAATAATTTTCATGTCAAAATTTACTAGAGTTTACAGAGTTTCGGCATCTCTACCTCTTTAAAAAAAAAGACAAATTCAGATCTTATTCTATTCTATTGAAAGGAAGTACTGTACATTAATAACAAAAGTTCCCACAAGCTCAAAAAAGTATGTACAGTTAAAATTAAGGAAGGAATTTTTATGATTTTTTGGGTTTTTTTTTTTAAGGTGCTGTCCAATTGTTAGGATCTTTTTTTCTGCAATTTTGTGTAAATCATTATTTTGCTGCAAACTGTTTAAATGTTGACATTATTATTTGTTAATTAACCATTTTGTTACAAAATGTTGCATTATGTGATCGATTTATCATTTTGCTACTCAAGATTTGAACACTGAAATATTCCCTACAGTGTATGTATATCGATGGAAGCACAGCATGACAAACTTGTGACCGGCAGTGATCGCAAATTCTTAAAAAAACATTACTAAAAATTTCATGTCGTTCAGTATACCATGTTTGGGTCAAGTCACATTCATAAGAATAACCTTGAATGAATATTCATTTTCCTATTACAAGATGTAAATATTTAAGAAAGAAGTTAGCACATTGATAAAAAAAAAAGAAGTAAGATTAAACTCAACTTTTTCTTTTATCCTAAGTTATGTTCAGACACAGTATTAAAATTGTTTTTGTATAGTAGGTTTTCACCAATCATACAGTATTGTTTTCCTTCTTCCTGATAAATAGACTTTATTCCTACTTTTCATTTGGCAGATCTCGGACCTTGTTACCATGGCATCTAGAGTTTGGTGACTGTTTATTTTTTTATTATTTATTTCTGCTTTATCACCAACCAGTATACAAAGTCATTCTTTTGAATTTTTGAATTTTTTATTTCTACTTATTGCTAGTTCTCATTCTCAAAATCATTGCCTAGAATTAATTAACTAGAAATTTCTGAATAACAGATGGTACTCATTTCATAGTGGATTTTAAACACAGTAGATTTGACAAATTATTTAATCCTCCCCCTGTTCACACAAAAATTTCTGCCCAACTTTTGTGACAAAATAATGCAAATTGTAGGCAATCTCAACGCACATGCCTATCATTCTCAGGATTTCAAATGGGTATTAACTTTTAATCATCATCGAGTTAATTTATTAGCCCATTCGAGATTATTGAATGCCAATAAACTTTAATAAGGTTCAGCATAACAATGCAATGGTCATTGGTCAGTATTACCCCTAAATATGCTAGACATCCAGTAAATGGTCACCAGTGATCTAGTTTGTTAATATCTTCTACTGCCACTGCATGGTCAAGCAGTTCTCACGTTGTCGTTGTGTGTCGACAGATTTACCAATAGGACAGATTAACTACAAAAATTAAGATGGCAGTAGATCAAAATAACTGTAGTTTCTTGACAAAATATGGTTGAAGAGGAAGTAAGTTGATGGATCTTCTTGGTTCACACGAACCATGAAATTTAAAAAAAAAAAATTTTTTTTTAAATTTTAATAATTGTCAGTGAGTATTGAATTTGTAAAAAGCATTTCCCCAAAATATTTTATTTTAATGCTGCAAAATTTTCCGCTGTAAAATATTATGAATTATCATCGTGATTAATATGATTTTGTGCAAAATTATATCTAGCCTAGCTCATTTAAATATTTGATTTAAAAACACACAAGAACCATTCATTATCCTTTAAATGGATCAATATCCATATCTTCTTTTGAAAAAACATGTCTTCAAATTCATTCTGGGGATATTTGTCACAACTTTATGAAAAGAAATCATTCTAATTTCGATGTAGACCTACTGTCAATATGTCCTTTGTTTGTCTCAGACGCTGTCAAAAAGGGTTGACGACAGGTAAAAGTAACAATTGCATTGGATTTATCCCATTAAACTCTTATCACGTATTAGAAATATTTTGGAGTGTTTGAACTAACGTTTGAGTGGGTTAATTATGTCTGTCAGTAGTGTTCTCACATTTTGATCTGTCACATTTCCAGCTGTTTTTTTTTTAGAGCAATGTTTGTTACCCAGAGTGTTCTCCGATTGGAGGCATCAAGTTATTCAAAAAGTAACAAAGTAGAAACCATATTGTGTAGAAGTGAAGTGTTTACATCTACTCCTGTCAAGATGTCTCTTGTTACCTTTCCAGTCTCAAAGAAAAGAACAGAAACAGAAATGTTCCGTTTGTTTTTCAAATCAAATTTTCTCTGTTTTCATTTTCTATTTGGCTTTATCGAATCTCTTTCTTGTGGGAAACTCACCTCTTGTCTTATTCTTTGTACTTATGATAATACTTTGTCCATTTAATCTTTTAAGTGCCTGCTGTTAATAAATTGTGATTCAAGAAACGAAATTGTTTTGTTGTTTGGTGATTTGCCTCTGTCTGGATGGAGAAAGAGTCCATCTCAGTCTATAGGTACCGTAGAACTTTGCAACTGTAACTTACCATTTATGGCAGACAGTTTTGGGCCATTACACAAAACCCAAGACTAGCCCACAAATGGAATTGTCCTGATGGTGGTCAGTTCAGGCAATTTTTACAACAGACTATTATCTGTTACCTTCTCAGCTATCCCCTACCACATCCTTCATCCCCCCACCTATTGTCTCCCATTGTTACTGTTCTTCCAAAATGCCCCCATTAACTTCCATTGTCATTGTCCTTACATGATGCTCTCCCGCCCCCCCATTGACTTCTATTGTAGTTCTCCTGACATGATGCGCCCCCCCCCCACCCATTGACTCCCTTTGTCATTGTCATTACACGATGCACCTCTTGTGTTAAATGGGCAATAAAATCTATCTCTTCCTAATGAGCAGACCATGTTGCTACTGTAAGTAATTCCAGCTTTATGCATCTTTCCC